>PVIR01006933.1:0-63428 GCA_004026965.1 Petromus typicus
CACACACACACACACACACACACACACACACACACACACACACACACACACACACACACACTCCTCCCAGATCTTAGGAACACAATCATTTCCCATTTTTATCTAGACAGTAGCTTTTACCTACTTTTACGAAATGGGTGGGTAATGGCTGTCCTTAATGGAAATATTACAAAGAAAAAAAAACAGACCAGAATGCATCTCTGCCTCTGAGGAATGTAAAGATGAGATAAAGAAAATAAAATTACTGTGGCCAGAGGAAGGCTATTGCATATTTTGATGCTTCTGTGCGCCCTCTGCTGACTGTCAGTGGGAACTCCACAAGAAAAAAGTTTGAGCAGAAGGGGGTGGGGGTACCCTGAGCCGGGAAGCAGGAAACAAGAGAGGAAAGAAGCCTCCCCCCTCCTCTAGGACCAGGTGTTTATAACTAGAGAGAAAATGAAGATGATGAATTCCTTGTAATTCTGTCAACTGACAGCAGTCAAGACAAAGAAGCATAAATACTGCCTCGCTCCTACTCTGAGTCCTTGTTTTGAATGCGACTGTTACCCTCACACGCTCTAGGAACACCGCCTGCATCAGCACAGTCTGCACACCCCTACGAGCACTGCTGCGAGGAGGGGAAACACCGCCACTAAGGACACGTAACAGAGACTGAGGACAGTTCAGAGTCACAAATCATCCACGCACAATGCGTCTTTCTTTACTTTGAAATCAAGTTTATCCGTGGCTGTTTTCAAAAATGAATCTGCTTTGTTGCAAAATCCATCCATAGTACTTAAGTTACCACTACCCTTCTCCCACCTTGGTCTTTTTTCACTGTTTTAACCACTAAGTTCCTTTGGGATTCCAGACTCCAGCACTCACATTCAGATCCTCTTGGAGGAAAGAATGACTTCCGGAGACCAGCCAAGAATGCAATTCCAGATCTAATCTCCCAAACTAGGTGGGATTCTCCCATTGTTCTCTTTCGTAAGAATATGCTCTTTTCTATCACAGCACTGTAACTTTATACTTGCAGTGTTTTTCTCCTCACTCTGTGAGAGCGGGGCTATGTCAATTTGGCTGGCCATTGTTGAATCAATACCTAAACACAGAGTAGGCGCTGGGGACAAAAAACATAGAATTAAATATTCCTGTAACCAAAATAAACTAATCTACATCAAAATGAGTTGTTCATGTTGACATAACCTTAAGAAAGCATTTTGAAACACTCATCCTAGTCTGTGTGTGCTGGTTCTGCTTCTTGTTCCTCCCACTCACATATACTTAATCACTTTGAAGAATGTTGGCAGAAATCTTACACCACAGCCTGCTTTCTGCTTTAATCACCTTTAATTCTGTTTTCAAATTCCAAAGCGAAAGACTTTTCATTGCCACAACTTATCACAGAAATGCTTCTGCTATGTTTAATTCTGCAAACCAAGAAATCAATAAAACATTATATTGATAATATAATTTCACTGTACACTGCAAACAGGGCATCAGTTGATACTGAACCAATTAATATTGAATTCCAGGCATTCTCACTGGATCTAACAGTCATATAGGGTATTTACAAAGTTCATCAACAAAAAGATTCAAATTGATTTGATCTGTTTCTGACCTTTTAAGTTTCTAAGCAATCTTTCATTTTTCCCACTTTGAAATATTATCTATGAGGCATCCGACCAATCTGTACGCTATGTAGCATATAAGTCCAACTTCAATCGTAAATCTTATCACTTAAAAATTTCTCTTCCTGCTAGCATAGATGAGAAAATAAATATCACCTTGGCTGCAAATCTTTAACATGGGTAAGAAAGAACCGGAAAGTCTTATCTTCCCAGAACTTCACATCCCTGACTTAACAGTGAATACAATCCACCAAGGCTGACATTAAAAATCACAAAGACAGCATAATTTGACAAAATGAAACTCCAGGAAGACTAAGCTTTTTGTGGTCATTGAAGACAGACTTTTTTTCCTCTGCCACTCAAGACAGGGAAATTAAATTTCATTTGGGGTTAAAGCTATTTGATTTTCTGTAGAGGGCATTCTCTCCCCATGGCTTTTTTCTGTGCACCAAGAGAAAGTAAATCTCATAGAATATTCTAGGTAGACAGTCAAGGCTATGGAGCACAATGTATATGATCCACTTTTCTCTGCTGCATTGTTATCAATCTCTGAATTGCCTTCTGTCCAAATAGGAAAACATGATCAAAGTGTGAGGATCTATTCAGTGCAAGAAACAGCTTCTATAATTACTTTAAAAGAAACTATCCACCTGAAATGAATCATTAAATAAGCCTTGTATTTTGTGCATTTCACAATAGTTAGGATGATGTAATACGGGCAATTACACACAAGCAACTAGAAAGTAGTTGTCAAAAATAGCTACAGTGCAGCTGAGGTTTTCTCTGAGCCTGTGGTTTACAGCAAAGCAACAACTTCTTCTATGCACAAAGCCACTACATATTCAAAGGAAACCCTGAGCTGCACTTGGGAATAATTTTAAGTATAAATATATGCATTACAACTCTGTAAGCTAGAGAAGGAAGAAGGTCAACCTATACTTAAACAAACAGAAAGAAGTTGATACACAACTCTGACTCTGTGGAGAAAATATCTGTTCACTTAAGAGAGCAAACTCATATATCAGGATGATGTACAAACGATTAGGAAATAGTTTTAACCAGCTACCTATTATTTTGTTGGCAAAGATTTATTTACAATGAGAACATGTTTGTCACAGTTCACATATTTCATTCAGATTAAACATTATACTAGAAAATCAGGCTTTTGTTCTCTTCCCTTCACCAAGGATTTTGACCTTTACTTAAAGCTCCCCAAAAATATAAGTTGGTTCCTAAGTGGCTAGAGTAGAATTTGAGTCCCTGGTCTAGCCTGGTACATTTCAACCCAAACTGAGAAAAAAGCATAAAATGCTCTTAGACAAGAGATATCAGAACTTGCTTTTCTGAATGGAAGAAGATATGCCTGGGACAGAGCAGTCCTTGGAACATGAGCTCAAAAGTTTCTCAACAGAAACTGTCTATTTAAAATTCATTTGTAGGTCACTTACATGAAAGAAAGAAGAAAAACCAGTGGCCCTTAACCACAGCACAGGTCTGCCGAAGCAGTAGGTCACAGGAGAAAAAAGGATTGGGCCAGTATTTATTAAAGTTCAGGTCACAGCCCCAAAGCAATGGTCCATGAAATTGCCCTCGCCAGAACTTCCTAGCTAATGAAGATGCCCAACACAAAATCATGCAGGAGAAAAGTTGAAAAATCCCAGTTTAGTCAATAACTTGATATTCATCAACTTTGGGAAAAAAATTCAGGGGAACAAAATAAGGGGAAAAAAGGCTCCAGGCTTGCTTACAAGCACATCTAGATAACTCTGGTTCGTGCAGGACCTCCTGCGTCTTCACAATTGAACTAGGCACAAGTGAGAATGATAGTAATGAACAAGAAGAAATCTTAAATGAGCCAATGGAAAAGAATATATATTGTCACTTTTCAAGTTTATGTGACTAAAGGTAGAAGAATATCCTGGGGTAAAATTTATTAGCAGTAATGTAATGGAGGCAAATTAAAGTCTTCCTTAATTTCATAATTGCATTGTGTTGTTCTCTATAGGATATTGCTAGAGGTGCTGGGAATCAGCCTGCACCTTTCTAGATACAAAATTACATATTGTATATCTTATAAGGCAAAAGAGATGGTGAATAGCTAGTGGGAGACATGTCCAAAGAGGGCTGAAAGTAGTGCAGGCTGTAAAGAGTTAACGCCAAAATCTGCTTATTCATAGAAGTGAGTTCTCCACTGAAGTCCACCAGCAGAAGCCTACAGGGCCAGGTCAGAGTGACTCACACCTACTTCCGTCCTCATAGTTAAAACCATTTTAACTTGAATGATAATGTTCTGATCACAATCATATATTTTGTCCATTCTGTTCCTAATTCAAGAAAGCTTTGTCTTGTCCTTTATGAACACTGTTTACACCAATTTCCACAGAAACCACATTGCTGCTCCCTTCTTTGCACATAGATTGTCTTCACCCCACTTGAATACTAATAAAAATCAGTGCCTTAGACGGACCACTTCCTTAGCTAATTAAGCAGCATTGGCCGTCATGACTCCCTGGATTTTTTGTCTTTTCATTCTGTTTGTTTCTTCTCAGTCTTTCATCCTACACTGAGCAGAAGACTGGAACTTACTGCAGAGGTTTCTGGTAATGTTTCAGGGGTTCCCAGTAACAGCTGCTTAACATGTTCTGAAGGCAGTAGGTGTCAAGTGCTTCAACACTTACAATGAATTCTTACACAAATCTACAAGTACTGCAATTGTTATTGTTTCTTACAGATGAGGAAGCTGAAGCATAGAGAACGTAGCTTCTCTATTGTTACTCAGTCACTGATTCCAACTTTGAAAAACAAAGATGCAATAAATCAAAATAACTATTATATGAACACTCAAGTGACAAGCCATGTCTGAAAAGAAACGCATAAAATAAGACACAAGTGCAAAAGTTAAGAGCTCTCCTTCGTACTGTACCAGGTTTATTTGATTAGAAAATGTAAATAAGAAAACTCATTCAAAATCACTACACAATGCTAAAAGAAAAATCTGAACAAGAAATATAAAGAGAACTAAATGAATATGCTGATGTTATTAGGATGAAATGTGACTGGATATAATTTTTCCAAGGTAAAAAGGCAACTCATCATGCACACACCTATTCTTCTAAAATTAAACATTTTGATATACCTCTGACAAAAATTCTAAAATAATTTGAAAATGAATATGATTTCAAGGCTCTTCTGAAAGAAAAGAAAAACAGAAAAGCAAAGAATGTTTAAAGGACAAAAGAATAAGCCAAGCACAATGGCATGTGCTTATAATTCCAGCAGCTCAGGATCAGAATTCAAAGTCAGCCTAAGCAACATAGAAAGAACCCATCTCTAACAAACAAACAAAAAATAAAAACTCCCAAGAATAAAGAGAAACTAGCCCTCTTGTCTATTAAAATCTGTAAGAGATATGTAAATGTCACATAATTTAGATGTGCAAATAACGTATTTCTCTGGTATGAGAAACTAGAGGTGTAAATGAGATTCAAAATGTATGATATAGATAATGTGAATTAGGGAGAAGATGTTCAAAAGGAAAAAGGAAATGGGGGGCTGGGGTCAGTAAAGAAGGGAAAGAAAAAGTATGACGGTAAAAAAGGAAACAAAGCTTTATGTATACAGGGGGTATGGGAGTTGTAGGGAGGGCAGGGGTAATGGGAAAAATGAGAATCAAGATGTATCGTGTACAGGTACAAACCCTCAATGTTGAATGTGAACATAATGTATGTATAAAATATACCAATAAAATCAATTTTAAAAATAAATAACATCTGTAAGGCATCAATAATTAAATCAGTGTCATAGCTGTAGAAGAAGATACAAACAAATCAGTGGAAAATACATTAACAGCTTAGAAAGTTCTTAAAACACATACAAATTTAACATATAATATTTTTAGCCACACCAGGTTCCCTGGTTCCCTTATCCTTTTGGACATTTTCTTCCAATTTCACAATATCTATTATACATTTTGATCCTCATTTACACTTTCAGTTTCTCACACCAGAGGAATGATGTGGTATTTACACATATGTGTCCAATTTATTTCAATTAAGAGTAAGGTCAACTAGGGAATCAAGTGGGAGGAAGGAAGAAAAAGGGAAAAAAGTGAGAAAAGAGTGAAAAATGGAAGCAAATCTTTTGTCAATAAACAGAGAAGTGGGGTTGAATAGAGAGTAGGTGAATGGGAAAAAATAAGAATCAAGAATTATCTTGTACAGGTACAAATTCCCTATGATGAATGTGATCATTATGTATATTTAAAATGCATGAATAAACATTTATTTTCAAAAAGACAAATTGGGGCCAGTGATTTAGCTCAGTGATTCTGGCCCCTGCTTTGCAAGAGCAAATTACCTAGTTCAATTCCCAGTAATCACATACAACAATGCCAGGCATGGTGATTCACTCCCACCAGCAATCAATACCACATACCATCGTGCAGGGCATGGTGACTCAGGCCTGTAATCTCAGCACTCGGGAGGCAGAGGCAGGAGGAAGATTGCTGTAAATTTGAGACTTGCTTGGGCTACGTAGTAAGCTCAGGGCAAGCCTGCACTAAGAAAGCAAGACCTTGTCTCAAAAAATATATAATAAAATAAAATTTTAGTGATTTAAAATTTTCATAAAAAATAAATTTAAAAATCACTGGAAATGAAGTTTATATAATATCTAAATTAAAAAGGTTTTGTATCTTAAAAACAAGAAGAGATCCCAGTGAAATACACTGATAAATTTTTCTATATACTGATTCCAAACAATCAAGTAAAAAGTAAACAGAAAGAATTAAAAAATCATACAACATCTGAAGTCTTTGCCATAAGTGAAGCAAGGGATTAACTTTATATAATACATATAGACGGTTCTTCATTGACATATTATTTGAACACCAATCATCAAAATAAATTACTTGGTAAGCAAAGAAATACAACTTGAAACTAAAATGAGATGCACGTGTTCATCTAATTAATTGTTCTGCCCTCCACTCCATCCTCCTATTTTCTCATTTGCTTTTCTTATAAAATGTATCCATTCAAGTTAATTTCCCCTATGTCTGTCCACATAATTTCATGTACATGTAAACAAATAAAATATATACTTTATCTCTCCTTTTATCACAGAAGTAATAATACAGTATGGTCTACACATTTTCATGAATCTTCCTTTTACTTAGCTAACAATATAGAGATCTTTCCATATATCAATATATAGGTCAAAGTTTATAAAAAGTTTTCTACTGCTAAACACACATATTGCTTCTAATCTCCACATTTCAAAAATACACCAATGAAGAACCATGTAATTGATATACATAAAATATTTTATATATATATATATATATTATATATTATGGTAAATTCACTAAAAGTAGATAAAAGAGTATACGTCTTTGTAACTTTGACAGAAACTGTTAAATTACTTTCTGAGGGGATTTGTATCAGTTTACACTTCCACCAGGTATGTACGAGAATCCCTGTTTTGCCATGGTTTTACCGTGTTGGCAGATTCTACACTACATTTACTCCATCATGACATTATTAGATATATTTTTAAAAGTAATGATCAACCACTGAGATTACTGTTTGTTACAAGGGGCTTTTCTCCAATTATACATTCCTTCGTAGCTCACTCTCCTGCACATTGGCACAGGTAAATAAGAACATCTCAGTTACAGTCTGTTCTTGGGTTCTGGGCAACTTCAGCCACAGGGAGTGGAGGGGAGAGATATTTCAATGCATTTAGGCCTGTCCACAATCCATAAGCAAACTCAGAATCAGGCCTTCACAGCACCCTATACAGTAACGTGTTCAGTATACCTTCCTGAACTTAGTCCCAAACCCTCACTGACTGACAAGTGTAAATAGAATCAGATGTAGGTAAACTAGAATCTTTAATTTTTATCTACTATTTTCTGGAGTTTTATATTCAGTGAGTGGTAGTATAAATTTACACAGTACTACTTATTATTTTCAGCTAGAATACTGCTTAACCATATGAAGTTTTCCAAATCCTGGCTTAAAGGCAATGAAATATTTTAATTTTCTGGAAATTATTTTCTAACACAGGCAATCTCATTTTTAAAGGCATATAAAGGAAAAATGTAAGTCTTCTTAAATTAATTCATAGTCAAATTTCAAGCATTCTCAATATTTAAAAGAAGACTTTTACAATAAGGAACATAGAAAAAAGATAAGGAGGGACCTTTTTATGTTTTAAATTGCTAATGTGTGCACATACACACACACAAAAGTGCAATAGACAAATATTTCAATTAAATGCTTCAAGTTAGTGTCTGAGAAAATTGAATTGAATTGAAACTCATGTCGTCAAATGGTGGCACATGATAGAAATATTGTACCACCGAAGGCTCCATTTATTCAAGGGACAGACTACACAACAAGGCTGCAGATTTTTTTTTCTTTGCAGACAAATACTTCATCCACCATGAGGCTGATGCTATACAGAGTTCAAATATCTACGAGCAACAGTGTGATGTGTCATTTGTGTGTGTGTGTGTGTGTGTGTGTGTGTGTCTGCACATGTGCATGAGAATTTTCTTAACAGTATCTAAACAGTCCTTACATGTATCTCTGTGGAGCCAATGAATTAAGCATTTTCCAGTTAAGTAATACTTAGTATGTAAGAAACTTTATAAAGAATTACTAGAAAGGATGCTGGTGTTTGCATTTAGGCTGGTGAAACCTAGGCTGCTAAATGAGAAAGCAATCAAATTTGCCTTTGTTAAAAAAGTTGAGCCCATTTCACTGGGTTGAAAAAAGTTCATTTCTTGAAGGATAATTTTGAAATTTGGGGGATCTTAATGAGAACCAAGTCTTTAACTCTTGATTTTTTGTTTGTTCCAAACTGTGGAAGGTGCAACAAATCAAAAGGTGGAGAATAAAAATATCCTCAACACAGAAAATACATTTTGTCAAAAGTTGCCCTTGAGTAAAGCTTGCATCGTTGTTGTAATATTAAAACTCTGGATAGGCTGAAGTTGAATTTTATTATTTTTGAAACTCTCATCCTAAAAATATAACATATGAACAAGATGTCTAAAACTGACATGATATGTTACATAGAAGACTCCAAAAGTTCACCAATAGACTTCTAGATATAATAACTAAATTTAGTAGAATGGAATGATACAAAGCCAACACTCAAAAATCAATAGCACTCATTTACAAAAATAATAAACTCACTGAGATAAAAATTAGGGAAACAGGCCAGGGATTTAGCTCAGTAGTTCCAGCGCCTGACTTGCAAGTGTAAGGTCCCCAGTTCAATCCCTGGTAACCTCATACAACAATTCTGGGCGTGGTCACTCAGGAGCACCAGCAATCAGTACCACATATCACAGTGCAGGGCGTGGTATGGGTGGCTTACACCTGTAATCCCAGCACTTGAGAGGCAGAGATAGGAGGATTGCTGAGTTCAGCACCAGCCTGAACCACAAAGAAAGACCCTGTGTGTGGGGGGGGGATCATTAACTTTTACAATGATATCAAGAAAAATGAAATACTTTGGAATCAAAGGCACTAAAAGTTTTTTCATGGAAAACTACAGTACCCTGGAAAAGGAAATTCAATTGGTTATTAAAAATGTGAAAATATCCCTTGTTCTTGAATAGGAAGACCCAAAATAGTGAAAATTATGATACTTTCAGACTGTCACACAGATTTAATGTAATCGTGTTCAAAATTCCAATACCATATTTCAAAGAACTACAAAAAAAAAAAAAAAACCCACTAAATTTCATTTGGAACCAGGACACAATAGAATAACAAAAGCAGTATTTGGCAACAAAGTTAAGGCAAGGGGCATAACAATTCTTAACTTAAAGTTACACTAAATAAGGGAAAAAATATTTGATGGTAAAAATAGGAAGCAAAGCTTATGTGCGTAGGGGTGGAGGAGTTGTAGGGTGGGCAAGGGAATGGAGAAAAATGAGAAAGAAATCATGTCGTATACTGGTACAAATTCTCAATGTTGAGTATGATCCATGATGTGTATATAAAATGTAGCAACAAAATCAATTTTAAAAATAAAAAGTAAAAATACAAAACAAACAAAAACAGACCCGAGGATCAATGGAACTGAATAGAAGCTACAACTCTAAATGCACTCTTTGAAAAAGGAGCCAAACACCTTGACTGGAAGAAAAATGGCCACTTTAATAAATGGTGCTGGGAAAACTGAGTGCGCACATGCCAAAGATAAAAACTGCATCTATAATTCCCACCGTGCACTAATCTAAAATAGAAATGGATCAAAGATCTAAATATTAAAATAGAAACACTAAATCTGCTGAAAGATAAAATAGGTAAAACTCTTGAAGACATAAGTGTGGGCGAAGCATTTATGAATAAAACGCTGATCACACAGAAAATATTACTGTGAATCAACAAGTGCTGATCTCATCACGTTGAAAAGCTTTTGCACAGGAAAAAAGAAAACATCAAAAACTGAACAGACAGCCCACAAAATGGGAACAAATTTTTACCAGGTATTCCTCAGGCAAAGGACTAATATCTAAAATATATAAAGAACTAAAAAAATCAAACCTTTCAAATTTAAAGAACCAATCCAAAATAGGAATCTGAAATAAATAGACAGTTCTCAGATCAAGAAATAGAAATGGCAAACAAATAAATGAAAAAAATATACATCACTGGTCATTTGAGAGATGTATATTAAAACAACACTGCGATTCCACCTCACTCCAGTAAAGAAAAAATGAGTATCATCAAATAGTCAACCAATGAGAAATTTTGGCCAGGCTATGGAGAAAAAAGGAACCCTTCTCCACTGTTGGTGAGGGTGTAAACTGGTACCACTAATATGGAAATCGGTACTGAGATTCCTCAGAAAACTAAAACTAGGGGTTCTACATTACCCAGTTATTCCTTTTCTTGGTTTCTTCCTGAAAGCATGAAAAGCATCAAACCAGAGCAATATAAGATAAATACTGAGATCTAAAATTCAGCATAGTGATTATGGCCTATAATGTTATTTTATGTTCCTAAAATTTGTGAAAAGCATAGCTCTTACTATTCAAAAATTATTAACTATATGTAATGTTGAATACACACTAGTTGGCTTGATTGTATTATTTCACAATGGCTATATCAAAACATCAAGTTGTATACCTTAACTATATGCAATTCCACTTAGTAAATAAGCCAAATAACGCCAAAAATTAATATCAATAAATAGTGCTTCCCTGACTGCCATATAAATTTAAGATATTTTCAAGGTTTATAGTTTTTTTTAATTTAGTCTCTCTTATTGTGAAACATATAGCCATTAGTAAATCTTACATAGTCAGATCTGCCGTCATTTTTCTTTGTGTTCATTTGTACTGCTTTTAGGCTTCTGCAGTCCTTATCAATTTCAAAATCTTGTGGATATTTGTTTCCCTTTAATAATTTTATAAAGTTTTATCTTTTTTTTTTTTGAGACCCAGTCTCATTTTTGTAGTTCGGGCTGGCCCCTGAGCTCAGCCTTGAACTCACAGTAGTTCTCCTGCCTCTGCCTCCGAAGTGCTGGGGTTACAGGTGTGAGCCACCATCCTCAGCTAATGTTTTTATCTTTATTTAAATCATATGGAATTTATTTTTATATTATTCCATTATAATGGAAAATAATTTTTTCTAATTGCAAGAAAATATATTTAACTTTTCATCTTGTCTTCTCAGAGAAAATATAAAATATGGGAGTAGATACTACTTATCCTTTCACTATATTTGAGATCTGAATACATGTGTGGTCAATAAATGATGGCCTACCAACATCTGCTCCGTGATGAATGCACGGATATGTTCAAGCCAATGTAATTGTTGAAAAGACAAAAATGGATCTATAAAACAGTAGATCCATTTACTAAAGTCTGGAAACAGATCACCATAGAGGGGGCGGTTTACCTAGAATAAGTGAATAACCTCGAAGAGTGGAACACACTAACCACTGTAGCGCTAAGCCCATCAGTAACAAAAGGTACTTAATGAACACTTGACACCCTTGACACCGTACAGAGAGAACTGCATAGAGCTCTCCCAGCCTGCAGAAACTGTGGGCAATTATTAAGGTGATCTGCATGCAGACAGAACGTCTCAAGGTTGTGCTCCTTGACTTTTCCTTCACTCGAAATAGAAAGTGGCTCTCTGAAAGAAATCAACTGGCCAGTTGCAGACAATGGTCCAAATCCTGCTGAATGCAATCTGCCAGCCTCCGACATACACTGGGTTTAATAATTCTGAAATCAAATCCAGTTTAAAAGAAAATCTACCTCATTTTTGTGTCTTGAGTAAAACCCTAAATGTCCAACAGTGATTCTGTAAGGCTCTGTCAACCTCTGTGTTCTGAAATTTAAAATAACAACAAAAATACATTTTTATTGAATTCTGCCTCTTTGCTGATAATCTATAGCAGAAAGGAAAATGAACAAAGTCATGCTGAAATACCTCTTGTGCCAACAACCCACCAACAGAATGACAATCAGTGAAATATATTGTAAGGCAAGAATTGTAGCAAAAATATTTGTCTCTCTTGCAAAGTATTAAAATGAGAAAACACTCAAGTCAAAGCTTCAAGCAATTCCATTAGAAGTTGCATAATTTGGTTAGACTGACTTTATAATGGAATAAAAAGCTGCTTATTTCCATAATGTTAGACTTCAGTGTTATAAAAGGTTAGATAATTTATCACGATACATAAAACAGTTCTCAACAATACCTGATTAAAAAGAAGATCTCAGTGACTTTTAGGTCTGTGAATTTTTAGGTAGTGTGATAATCAACATAATTTGTATTTAAGTGAATTTGTGTTCTCCTAAAAGGTCTAGTTTGCCAGGCAAAAAGAGTGTGTCCCTATTCATCCCTAGAAACACAGAACAACAAACAAGGTTAGCATCCTCATTGCTGCCTTTATGGCAGAACTCACATTAGACACAGAGACATTTGAATGAAGAAGTTACTGACTTTTGATGTAGACATTCAGAAAAAAATATTGTCAACGGAATATGTTGCCCTCATGTAAAAGCTAAAGGGCTACCACCTATCATACCACCTGCCATAGCTAAGTTCCTCTGCCTCAGTATCACTGAGTAACTAGAGTCACTAGAGTAACCACATCACCGCATGGGCTCAAACTTTCAAACACTCAACTATATGGAGCCCTTTAAACCAATGCTGCAAAATGTCATGGAATTACACTCAGAGCTAAAAAAGAAACTGAAGATACCCTGATCCAACTTTTTCACATATTTTCCCAGGTTTGGTGCACTTTGTCACCTGTTTGGATTTTTTCAGAATTCATCATGTCTGATTTCCTCAGTAACAACAGGTTTCAATAAACTAAAGCTTCTCTTTTACAAAGTTTTTAATTTTGTTTAATCTATTTTATTAACTCCCTCCTCCAGAATTGCAGATTTCTACAATGTTATCTTTGGGAATGTAAAGACTCTGAGTCTTTCACACATTGCAGATGGCTGTCCTGATGAAGGATGCTAGGCTCAAATAGTGAGGGGAGCAAAGTGCTGTAAGAACAACACACATTTTTGACCCTATGTCTTTCAGTATGACAACATGCACACACAAACCTTTGCATTTCCTGATCTTTCTCCTTCTTTCCATGCAAGCACCATTTTCCTCTTCAGAGCATCTGACCGTCGGATGTGGAAAGATCGTGCTTCCAGATTATTCCCACAATTATTCCAGTGTCATGGTTTTGTAACTTACCAACTTTACATGATTTTGTTTTATCAAATGACAACACAATGCATAGTATATACAAACGCAGTTTGGGGTTTTCTTCCCATTCTAACCATTTCTTTACTGTATGCTTTACTGCAACAAAGCATACACCTTCTTCTATTTTTAAAGAAATTGCCAGAAGAAGCAAAATGAGTAATAGTGAACTGGAAATGTAAGGAAACATATCAAATTACCAAGCTCACAAGCAGAAAGAAAACTGGTGCTTCAACTCTAACATTTGAGACATGTTCCTAAAGAGTCATACCATCATATATTACTTTGTAATTTAAAAATAAGGCAAAATTTCACTATGCAAAAACATTATTTATCATAATACCATCATGTTCTCTCCCCTAAGTTCTTACTAATAAACATTAACCTTTGCATACTCTATCACTCAAAAGCCTATATTAAGAAAGTGGAAATGTATTAATTAAAGAAAGTATCAGTACAACAAAATTGCAAGCAATGTCAGGCATATGAGTTAGTATAACCAAATTTTCACCATGGCCTTCATATCTGTAACAGATGAGGAATTTAGTTTTCCAATAAGCCGTTCACTGTCATCCGTAACCATATGCATTTTCAAGGGCTTGCCTCCCTCATGAGTGTCATATTTCAAATATGAATGTTAAATTGAAGATATTTTGAGTTATTAAAGACATCATAAAGGTTAAGCCAATCTCCCTGAATGCAGTCTAACATAGTCCTGCTGTTTATGCATTTCACTTGAAAATAGTCTTATAGTGTATGACCTACACTTGTGGGCAGCCCAAAGCAGACTCCTATGAGCTAAGGAAATTCAAATGAAAGAAGAAATTTTGAAATAAAATTAGGTCCAAAAAAGACAAAAAGAGAAACTAAATCTCAGAAATCAATTTCCATGAATTAAAAATATTTACCATAAGATATTATTTAGCTGTGTTTTACACACAGTAATAATTATTTGGTTATTTCTATTCAGAACTCTCTATTAAAAATAGTCCCAGTGAGATTTACTGTTGGGCTTCACCAAATCAAGGTGTCCTGACATCACATTTGGGAAATCGTACCTGGCAAGTATTAGGATCATGAACACTTCCTCAGACAGACAAAAAGCAGAGTAACAAAAAACAGGGGCAAGGCTAGGGATTTAGCTCAGTGGTTCCAACATCTGCCTTGCAAGCACAAGGTCCCGGGTTCGATCCCTGGTAGCCACATACCCAATGCCGGGTGTGTGGCTCACGCCTGTAATCCCAGCACTTGGGAGGCAGAAGCAGGAAAATTTCTGAGTTCAGGCCTAAGTTCAGGACCAGCCTGAACTACAAAGTGAGACCCTTTCTCAAAAAAAAAAATTAAAACGTTTTTAAAAAAAACACAGAGAGAGTCTCTGAAGACATAAAATCATAGACATGTGAATAATCAACCCAAGCTATAAAAATTCTGTCCTAAGGCAGATAAGGAAGTGTGAGAAGCAAATGATGCTTTGCTCTTTCTCCCCCACCACATACACAACCGCCTAAAAGTGCTCCAACCTTTGGTTTAAACTTCCTGCATATTTATCCAGGGAAACCATTTTGTTCCGAAGAACAAACTACACAGTCTCAGAAGAGGTGCCCTTCATGCTCCGGAAATCAGATTGGGAGTAAACATAATCCAAAACTCAGAGCGCGCCAAAGTCAGTGCTGGTGGCAGTGACGGAAAGCAGCTTGCCACAGAACAGCAGCCAGATGGGGGCCCAGTGGGAGCAGCTGAAAACTGGCCACCCTGGCACTCAGACTTAATGGAGCATCAGAGGACTCTGCACATCAAGGCATCATTTAAGTGTCTGACATTAAGAAGCCCTGGTGTTAGTCCATGAATGCTGAGCTCAAGGAGAACATGCTTGATGCAGAACTTCACGCCTGCTTCAATCTCGATGGTCTGCTCGAAACTCTCAAGGTAGCTGCTCCTAATGCCTGCCTGTCTCCCTCTCAATTTTTCTTGTGAAGTAATTTTCTTCACTGTCAAAGGCTGAATTAAAAGATTTCTTAAGAGAGCCTTTTCATTTTTTCTAGAGCAATGCTCACATTCCCTCCAATCCAGGAAACTGTCATTGATCTGGGGAGTTTTCAGAACCTGGGACAGCGAAGCAGATCCTCTGTCTTTTCAGGAATAAGCTCTAAGAGAAAAGACCAAACAACTGAAGAAATTTTAGGCTTTTTTTCTTTCAGCCATCAGCTTATAAAAATTGGAGGAAGAGAAACAGGGAGGAAGTAGTTGTAAATTTTATTTTTTTAATATTTAGGACAAATGTGAAATATTAACATTTGTTATATTTGGAAGACATGGATGTGCCTTTTCTGGATTCTCTATATTTTAACTATTGCATAATTGCAATTGTTTAAATTAAGTAAAATCAAACTAACGAGCCAGTGAAAATACAAGGGCCAGGGCCAGATGCCAGCCACAGGAGTAATGAAGTGGCCCACCTTTCAAAGGTCTTGTAAACCTTTTCCATGTAACAAACCTTGCCTTAAGAAAAGAAGATATGCAGAAATTCAGAAGGACAAAGAAAACCAGTTAAGAGCTGCTTTTTCACATTATGTAAGGACCCTTTCCTTTCTGAAAGAATACACTGTAGTGTTTCTTTAAATATATATTTATAAATATATATATATATTTATATATATATATATAAAACCACAACTGTGGCTAAAGAGGGGAGGTGCTAATTACTAGCTCCACATCTTTCCAGATAAACAGCCACCATCAAAATATATCTCCTGGGAGGCCCATTCAGGTTTTCTGTTCTGTGACAGAATGAATTTGGAAGCTGCACCACAGAAATGACCGTGGAGTCACAAATAATCCAGTTTGCCCATGAGTGGTGTGAGCCAGGTTGACTGCCTCCCTGACACTTCATTTTCACGACTTTACTGTGCAAACACTGGTCCTCTCGGACAACTCTTCCAGGTGTGCTGTGAAGCTCTGTGACTTTCACCCAAATTTTTAAGCAACGTGCTAAAGGAAAGTAAATGATAAGTAAATGAGGTTTCTGCGTGTAGTCCAGGCTTTCTGAAGTGGTGAAGAACCCTCTCCACAGCCAGGATACTTTCCTTGTCATTCCTAGAGGGGGAGAAAAAACTGGGCAGTATCAGCAGACTGAGGACCCCCGCTGAAAGTCAAGGGATCCTGTTCTGTAGGCCGCTGGGGAAGACACTTCTATGTAAACAAAGCCAAAGAGGAAATAAATGTAACTTGAATAGCATTTTCCTCTTCAAACAACTGATCCTTTGGGACTTTCACTCCACTCCTCTCAATCGTTGGAATAAACGAGGCTCACATTAAACAGGAGCCAGGGACACCTCAAGAAATCAAGTGTCCTCTCAGTGAGGGAAGTGGCTGCACCAGAGCCTATCTCCACCAGTCCCTCACAAATAGAACTCGTGCACAAACTTCATTAATTCACATCGGGGACACTTTGTCCAGACAAGCCGAGCCTTCCTGAAACATCAGAAGCTGAGACACAAATGCAGAAGGGTCAGCATCTCAAACACCAAGGAGACACCTAAGATCCACTGCAGCATTATAAATGAAAGACGTTGAGCTTTGCCAAAAGGTAGCTACACCCTTCCTTAGTCCTCCAATGCCCAATAAATCATCTTCTGAACTCCTAACTGGGCACAATATGCAGAGGTCATAGCAGACTGGGACAAGGTTAGGAAAGGAGAGATCTACAGTTGTTCCCACCTTATGTGACTAACAGATAAAAAGCATTAGGACCACTGAGACTGAAAACAAGTAGCCTTCTAATAAGAAGAATTCCAGTGTGTCTGAGCCCTCTCTGGAAACTGTCCTGCCTCCAGCCCCCTGGAGGGAGAAATCTCAGGATCATTAGCAAGCATTCAGGCTGAGCTCAACTTTAGTGAAGGTGTATAGGGAGATAGGTGATCTCTAAGGTAACCAGTTAATTGCCAATAAGGAATGATAATAATAAATTAGCAAATACTAATGTAAACTAACTCAGTTTTGCAGCAGTTGCATGGAGACGACAGAGGAGCATTCTATTCTGGAAGACATCTCGTAAGCTGATCTCCACTGAGAAATGCATTGCCTCAGCTAGATGTGAAACAGGCTGAGGAAGACATGACACAGGCAACAGGTGGCCCGCGGACGTCTGCTGGGACAAATGCAGACCCTGAGTTTTTAGGAAAACTGGAGTGAGTGTGCATGGCCAGATGCAGGCCGCATTATTTTCTATTACTTCCATCTGTACCTTGATAGTTATTTTGGACCTTTAACAATCAGACGTAAATGATTCTAAGATCTCATCATAATAAGGAAAGTAACATTTTTTGAAAAGCAAATGCACTAACGCATTCATTGACTTATCTGAAATGAAAATGCTACTTTATATCATTGCTGTGCTATCCAAATGAGCCTCATCATACCCATTAATTTTCTAGTGCTTTTTTCAATCTGCCATCTCATAGGTTTGTTGCTCTCCTAAGTTCAGTTACTCTCAAATCCCTGCTAATCCTTAACATTAAAACTTGAAATACGGACACATATTGAGCTACTTCTTTCTCTTTCTATTTTTCTTCAAAGTCTAAGTGAAGTTTTATTTTCATTATTTGAACTAAAATGACCACGCAGTTAAGCTTCTTTATAAGATAATTGGATACATTTAGTTCCGCCTGCCACATGCGACCTTGTTCCGCCAACTCTTCCACTGCCAAACCATCCCTGCTTATGAAGCTGATGCATGAATAACCGACCACAAAAGAGTGAGCGCACATGCGCGTGCATACACAGACACACATACACACACGCATGCATGCACGCCCTTAAGATGCTTCATACCAAATATGCTAGAGTTTGCCAGGGAAAGGCAGAAAATTTAACGAGCAAATTCCAGATTTAAGGTTGATTTTTATATAACTCTGACCAGAATTCTGGCAAGTCTTGCTTACATCATTCAGTCCTTTAGAGTTGTCTTTTCAGACATATTCAATAATATTCAGAAAATTTAAACTGTTTAATATTTCACAAAAGAGAATGAGGATTTGTACCGTTTTGCCCCTCCTGAAGGCAGGAAGGGACCAGACCCAAGGTCCCATTCCTCGTAGAAGAAATGACTTGTGTTTGCTTCCTCTGAAATGACTCGAATGGCCTGATGCCAAAAGGCTAAATTCCATTCCCTAAGATTAGAAGAAAATTCATATGCCATACTACAGAGCTCTCAAGAGAAAGTGAAATGTTTCTACAAATGTAACCACAACCAATAAACCTACTATCCTCTACATTCCATTCCTTTATAACCACCTTTCTTCACTCTTTCTCCCCCTACATAAAAGCATATTCTCATTTACATATACATATTAAGCCTATAAACTAAGTAAATGAGGATGTAAATGCATGCAAATTTCACCTTGCAATTTAAAACATTTAAAAGATATGTGGCATCACTAATTCTACAAGTCCTCTGTAAATAAAAACATATCTTCCACTTTGCCTCCTCAAATGTGTGCACAAAACAAGATCAATCTAAACGAATTAACCCAATACAAGATGACAGATAAATAATGATATAAAGTCCTATGCAGCATTTTATGTACAATATGAAAAACTAAATTCCAAGTATCTAGACCAGTACTACATTTTCTTTACCTTATGTACATTAAAAATCATATTCCCTTTAGTTTCTAGAGCTAAGAATGTTCAAATGTGGTTAGGTTTGTACACAGATACAAAAGTCACCTTCAGGGCTCCAAGGTCTGGGTTAGCCTCAGCTTCAGAAGAAAATAAAGCAACAAAAACAAAAAGCCTCAGTTTAGTACCACCAAACCTTGAGAGTTTAACAATAAATTTACATATAAATGACCGCAGGGCTGTCATGGAAGGATAAATAAATACTAAGAAGCCAGCCAAATATCCGGTCATTAAGAACTCTCTTACATTGTTTGCTAGTGAAATCATGTAGTGATCTTGGCTTCCCAACTAGAATGTGAACTCTCTGAGGGCAGAAGTTACATCTCATACTTATTTGGAAGTCTGCTGGTACCTTGCTATGCAGCAGAGTATAGCTGAGGCTATAAAAATGCTTACTGATTTGATCTAATGTCATGGTGATAAACTTAAGTGGAGTGAAGGGAAAACAGCCCACAGTAAGCAAGCTCAGCAGCTGAAACTCCTCTCATCCAAAATGCCGTTTTGAGTAAGGCCTGTAATTGACTCTGCAGTTAGTGAGGGGAGTGGGTCTGTGACAAAAGGTAGCCCAGCATAGGAAACTAATGTGCAGTGACCTTTGGTCTCAAACTGAAGGACAAGATTTCAACATATGCTTAAAAAATGGATGTTATACTGAATTGAAATTATCTGTTTACTTGTCTGTTTCACTGTAAACTCCCTGCAGTCAAAGACCAAATGTTTTATTTTTTTTATCCCTGGCAAGCAATAAGGATGATGTCTGGCACATTCTAAATGTGCAATTAATGTTAGTGCATTGAATTAATGAACAAATGAAAATAATGGTTCATTAAAATAATATATAGTAATATAATATAGTATTGTATAATATTATATTATATAGTAATATATAATAACATAAAAGACAATGTAAATAACATAATGCAATTTCATAGAGATTTCTCCGTAGAATT
The DNA here is from genome assembly GCA_004026965.1 of Petromus typicus. Taxonomy (NCBI): domain Eukaryota; kingdom Metazoa; phylum Chordata; class Mammalia; order Rodentia; family Petromuridae; genus Petromus; species Petromus typicus. The sequence goes on from PVIR01006933.1 coordinate 19,990, forward strand.
TCATACTTATCATATCATAGCACTTATCATTCAGTGATATAATTGCTTAATAAATTTATTTTCTTAGATGGAATAATTAATTAATAAGAAAAATATAGAGAAATTATAGGAAATACATCAAGATACTATTATTACTCTATGAATCCCACTATACCTAAGTAGGTTGATATTTAGCATGCTATTTGCAAATCATCTATTTTATTTATGTTTTTTGTCTCTCCATTAGAATGTGTAGTTATTGTCTTTTTCATCACTGCAGCTCCAGAAAAATGCCTTTCAAAAAGCAGACACTTGACACATATCAGATGAATGAATAAATGAATCATTCCCGCTCCTCTACAGATTTCACTGGACCTAAGCGTTCTATTCAGTCCACATTTAGAGGCTCTCAATATGGGAGTATAAAGGAAAAGAGTCATTTACCACATGCAGGATTTCATAACAGATAAAGCTTAAATGGTCCGACTTGTGCTCAGCAATGAGTAGTTGTGTCCCTTTTCTAAATGGATTTTACATTGTTTGAATTCTCCAAGATTGCGTATTGAAGATACATGCTTAGTCTCACCTTGTCTGGTACACGCTGTTTTAGACCTTCTGACCCCGCATACCAGATCTGTGTGATTGTGCTTCACAAGGAGACCATTTGGCTTTGTGAGTCAAAAAGAACATCAGAACTGAGACTTCAGCTTTATGAAATAATTGTAGCAGTACATTCATTCTATCAATCAGGAAATCTCAAGAAGGATATCAAGATCTCAGGTAAGTCATGCAATAATAGTCACATGTCTACTACCCCTCTCCATATATTTCATAGACACCAAAGCTCACATTTCCCCAGTGCCTTGAACTGACTGCATAAATGATTTAAATGATTGCTGCATCCTCTGCATTCAATACTTTTGTGTAGCATCCCAAGCAGCAGCACTATCAACAATTAAACCCACAACCCTGACAGTTTTCACCTCCACGGCTAAGTGACCACACTGAATAGTATGTCCACACAATTTATAAATCTTATCTATACACAAATAACCTAAATTTATCTTTGGTTATAAGACAAGTGCCTAAAAGACATACTCAGGTGTGTGAACCATTGCTGATAATGATTCCCCAACTGTCTAATAAAATGATCTACCATTTAGGGGCACCTATGAATAAGACCTTTTACATTACAGAAAGGCATATTCTTTGGAATAACTTTACATGGCAGATGTGCACAATTTGTAGATAAAGAAACAGACTAAGATAGACTAACTTCTATAGAAAGAGGTGATTCGACTACAGAGCACTACATTTTTGTCTCCATTGTTAAATTACTGGTGATCCACAAGCAATCCTCCAAGTAATCCATGGCCTAGGTTCTAACAGTTTTGAGGGAAAGTAATAATTACAATTGAGTGTACGTGGCACAATACTAGACCTTCAATACATCACTATTTATAGCATTATAGTAGTGCTTTTGTTCCCAACAGTATATTATCAGTGTTCGGTAAATATTAATTAATTATTCCATCTAAGAAAAGAGTCTTTTTTGTTCCTTTAGTTCTAGTTAAGGTTATATTTTGAGAACTAAGAAATCAATGTAAAACAATGGGTTATTTTACCCATTGTGATAACCTGGCTATATCAGGGTGAATTACTTCTGAGGCAGGAATATATCACTGAAGTAGCACTCCGTGGGAAATACAGAACCTTGTAGTATATTCTTCCCTCTCCTGATGCCCTGCTTTGCAAATGTCAGCAAATCAATTAGGGTCTCTGGACCCCTCATTCATAATCCACGGAAAGGCAATTCATCAAGATATCTGCTTAGGAGTATCAAGAAAACAGTTGAGAAGCTGTTTCTCTGAACTTAAAGTATTCCTTTCATTTTTTTTAAAAGAGTATACATTCTCAGTGCATTAAGATTCCAACCAAAGAGGGACTTAAGTAATTCATACAAAATTAAATCAACTCAAAACTGTTATTTGTATGTAGCTTCCCCTCAGCCACCATCATCTGCTTATCAGTCTACCTCCCTGAAATACTTCAATAGCCTTTGAACTTCTGACCACATTGTGTTTTTCTAAAACGCTTCCATTTGAAAACATTCAATCACAGTAAAGGGAAACTCGACACATAATTAATTCCTAAAATGTTCATACTAGTGATAGATTCAGCCTCCTCAACTCTCAAACATTACCAGAATGGCTAAAATAAAAATGGCAAAGTAACTTTTTAAATATCACTTGGCTCCCATTAACCAAGTTGTCCATATTCTTTGCAACATACTATCAAACGGAAAAGTGGGGTGAAGGGAGTAAAAAGCAAAGGTGGGCATTAGGAGGATGAATCCTCACATGATGAACACATCCACCCCCACATAACAGGGTCCCACTTACTTTCAGTACCACTAGGCGATTTGTTCTAACTTAGATTTGTTCTAAATTATCAGCATACTGGCAGCACTGACTGCTGAGCATGTCATATTGGCAACAGCTGAAGGGAGCTCAGACCCCTTGCGTTCCCATTCTCAACACCAAAAATCTATACAAAAGCCCTACACATTGGCTTAGCCCCCTCCCCCCAATAAGCCCTGGTAGCAAACCCTAAGTGTAGAAATGGGCTTAGGCAGAAAAGTTCACCAAAGCCTGTGGGAATGTGCAAGAGAGCAGCCTATGGTATAGCAGGCAGTTCAGTAAGGAGATATGAGAAGGCCTGACAGAGCTGTTCTCTGCACTCACCTCGGGCAGAGGCACTCCATTGATGATGAGATCTGGCTGCTGGGGGCCCTGGCTGTTGAAAGAGTGATGGTAGATGTGGCTGGCACTGGTATTTCGGGTATTCTGGTTCTCCACATTCAGGAAAGTGCTCTCTGAGCGGCGGCAGCCCAGAGGCAGCGTCTGCTGGTGGTAGTCGAAATAGTTGAGGGAGGAGGTCAGAGAGGAGCAACTGACCACATTCATTTTGTCTGTTTCTTCCACATCTCGGGGTACCAGACGAATGTCATTCTTACTTATTTTTTTCTTCTTACTTGATTTCTTTTGATGCCCATAGGAGTATTCAGCGATTCTACGTGACAGAAAAGGCGAAGTGAATCCATTACACCTTCTTAAGCCATACATTGATTAACACACATTAACCACCCCCAGAGAGTTTCACCCCATTTTTGCTCCAGCTCCTAATTCTGGTGCATTACATCACCAGATTTCTCCCTGTCCTTTTCACATGAGAAAACAAGCTAAGGGCCATGAAGTTTTCATATTAAACAGTAACCTCCCACCACCAACCCCCCCCCTCAAAGTTTCTATTCTTTGAATTTGGAACTTTTCATTTCAAGTGTCTAATGAGCAGGGTGAGGGGATGCGGAGAGTTGGGCCTCTGGGAGAGAAAGTCTGCAAATGCTCGAATCTGGATATTTATTGGAACCCAAAGGAACTCCTAGGGGAAGTAATAAGCAAGACTCTTTAACAGATGAAGAAATAAAGAGAAATTTAAAAATAGCCTCCTTTCCAGCTCCTTCATATATGAGCTACAGGAGAAGGCCTTGAATCTGCATCCACCATTACTGATGTGATTAGTTTTAGATTAGGGTAGATTAGACACTGTCTACTGCTATCCTCTCAGCAACTCTTCCCCACACCCTCCTCCCCGCTCCAGCCCATTTCCCTTCAACTTTCCACCCCACCACTTCTTCTCCTAGGGAAATCTGAGCGCCAAACCCATTTGAATGGGAGGAAAATGCCTTTTTACCTCTTTCCCCTTACGCTCACTTTCTCCTCTGCCTTTTTGTCTTGCTCCTCGCTAATGGGAGAAACTGAGATGCAATGCAGACACTTGCTGTTTTGTCCTTTTATAAAACAGCCGAGGAGACAAGTGATGGCTAAACAATTACTGCAAAGGAATTTAAAGGTTAGTGCATTCAGCATCCTTCTCCATTCAGGTGTACCTACAAGCAGCTGTGCTACAACGGGAACATAAAGAGCTCAATTTAATTAACACTGACACAGACCCAGCTACGTGCCTCAAAGACACCAAGAATTAAAAGACTTGTCAAAAGAAATACATTAAAATGTAGCCAGATTCTCAGTGTCATTTATTATTTTGCACATAATGACTTCAGCTTATTGTTTGGAAATTCAATTTCTGGGCAATAATCAGCAAAACAATGGGATTAATAAATAATACATGTTGATCTTTATAGGGGAAAGAGTGTGCCAGTACTTTCACTGACAAAGGTAATTGTCTGAATACAAAAATGGGAGCCCAATTCAAGTAGCAATTGCAGATCATCTTGCAAGTCTCATAAATGAATGCATTTTGGGAAAAGGCTCTGCAGAACCTAAGAAGAAACCTCTGCCTAATCATATAGAAAGATATTCTGAACTTTAGGCTTCTAAGAAGTCTGAGCAAATGGGGAAATTGCAATTCAGGGAGGGAAATTCTTGCTCTGGCCCCAGGATAGAGCTAAGCAATTGAGTTCCCCTCACTCTTTCACTTGGTGCCCAAGCAGATTTGCACTGCAAAGTAAGCTGATGCTCCTTAAGCTTGTGAGCATGGAAAATGCCCCAAACCCCAGAAAAAGGGTTGATTTTCTTTTCTCATTTGTTTGCAAAACAAATGAGAAGTTCTAATCATTTTGTTAACCTTGATGGACAAGTTTGGCAATGACCCATCCAGTTATTCAACTGAGATACACATGGCACACCCTTTTCGGCACTGACCAATTATTCAATTAAACTATACTTCATTAATCCCAAACCATCACAAAGAAGAGAATGCTTGACACAACACACTTTGGGATGAAGTTGGAGAGCATTAAAATTCGCATCCCCCCCATTCAAATGTGTTCCTTGTTTAATGATCTCCCTGGCAAGCTCTCAGAAAGAGCTCTCACTTCTAGTCATACTACATCACCAAGAGGTGGCAAAGCTTTCCCTATCTTTATTTCAAGCTGATTTCTTTTTCATCAAGAAGAGGGACTTAGGCATTTACTTTATACTGAGAAAATGGCTTTAAAAGGGTGTACTCCATCATTATCTCCATATAAACAAATTTTATAGACCCTGCATTTTTCTTCCATAAAAAAATCACCACTGACAGTCACAGGTTTCAAAGGTAAAAGAAATATTAATTTCCATTTCTCCCATCTGAAATGACTCAGTGCTGAAGGAAAGAAAAGTCATGGCCATTTTACTAGTAACAGGATTAAAGCATTTATGAGGCATTGCAGCTGCTCTTTTATGGCACCTGATTGATATTCATGTGTGGTTAGCATTTGTCTACTAACTTGTGTAATGCAGAGAATAGTAAAAGGGAAACAATAATTGCATGGCTGTTATATATTCAGGGGGCTCTGATTCACAGAAGTGTGCATTTCAGAAGGTGTCAAATATCAATCTGACCTACAGAAACATATTTTGACTGATCAACATGCAAGCACAGATGGCACAAAAAACACACTGCATGTGTAGGTGTGCTGAAAGCACACACTAGAGCAAGCGAGCACAAACACACACACACGCACGCACACACACACACACACACCTTGGTTGGAAATAGCAGTTTCATTCATTTTCAGCAAAGTAAAGAAACAACTTTTTTCAACCATTTTGATGAGACATTGCTGGCAAAAAAAAATTTGTGTGCCATTCTAAAGTGTATTCAGCATATTCTCGAGACTTATTTTTTTCTGTCCAATTGTAAGGAAGGACTTCAGTAAAATCTAATATGCTATCCAGGAAATACATATTTTTAATATACAAGTCATTAGAGTTTCCACATTTTTTTCTTTTCTCCTCCACTCTTTTTGTTTCCTCTTCACCCCAACACACACACATATGCTGCACACACTCGTCAGCAAAATAACCCATAGTGACATCCACCGGCCCAGCCTAGCCAGATCTTATTGCCACACCACAGTCCCACATTACAGGCAAGCACGGGGGGGCTCCATAAGATTGCTGTTCTTACTGAAATATCTGAATGCAAAGTCTTGCCCCACATCGGGATGTTTGGTCTCTACACACCAACCAAGCAGATAGTGGATCAGATGCAGATCCTGACAGGATTTCACTCTATACATCCAGATGTTTGGGGACTGGATACAAAACAAGCCAAGAATTGACTCAAATACATTAATCCACTGCTTCCCCAGGCACTCCACTTCTCTCATCTCCCTAATCTCTTTTCCACCTTAGACTCTCACTCCAAAGCTCTCTCCAAAAGAAAAGTGCAGCTGCTAGCACTCCCTCTCCCTTCAGTATCAGTCCCCAAAATACTGAAACCTGGTTCCTTATTCCCCCTCCTCCTTCCCTCTCTTCAGCCCTTCCCCCTCCCCCTCTTCCCCTCTCTTCCTCCCTCCCTCCCGCTTTCTCCTTGCCCTCTATCTCGTGCTCTCTCCTTAATTTTTCTACCATAACTTCATGGAAACAGCTGTGCAAATTTTAAAATGATAATTAGTTTGCTGCTCATCATCATTATGCGACAGAATCCATTCAAACAGCAAATGATTGTCTTCCAGCAAATTGTCAAATCAAAAGAATTGATCAACTTGTACTGCCACAAACTTTTCACCCTCCACAAAGCGCCGAGAATTCGCTGCATGCATTTCTGTAGGTAACAACAACAGCACCAGGGTTTCTCAGGGAGCCAGACACATCTTACTCAACGAAGAGAGACAAAGAAAGAAAGAAAAGTTGGCTTTACCTGCAGTTGTAGGTTCGAATCTCTTTGTTGTCTCGCTTGCACTTGATCGCCACGAAGATCATAGTAACAAAGAGTATGCCCGCAATGGACCCCAGGGCAATAATGAAAATCAGGGACAAGTTCACCGAGCCCATTGACTCTTGGGCATCAAGAGCGGGAGACAGGTAGATTAGGATCAGCGCAGAGGCGGACAGAGACATTTTGCCGTGGTCGTGGGCCACCACAATGAGCTCATAGGAAGACTTGGAACTCTCCCCGAAGGTTCGCGTGGTTCTGACTTCGCCATTGACCTGATCTATTTCAAAAAAGCCGCGGTCCCCCTCAGTCATGTCATAGGTTACTCGGCCATTCTCGCCCTCATCATAATCGTCTGCCTTGACAACCGTCACCAGGTAGCCTATGCCCGCATTTCTGGGGATGTAGACCTCAGCAGTGCCGTTAATCAGAGGCGGGGCAGTGATGACTGGGGTGTTGTCATTGACATCGAGGATGATAACCCGAACCGTGGCGTTGCTTTGCAGAGAAGGAAGGCCACCATCCTTGGCCAGAACCTTGAATTCGAATGCCTTGGTCTGCTCGTGGTTGAAAGATCGCAGAGCGTAGATGTCACCGGAGTTGGGATTAATGGAGACATAAGTGAACACAGGCATGTCCCGAACTTGAGATGGCACTATCTGGTAGGATACACTGCCATTGAGACCGAGGTCGGGGTCACGGGCTGACACGGAGAGCAGGTAGGCGCCAGGAGTGTTGTTCTCCTGCACGATGACCTGATAGTAGGGCTTTGAAAAGTGTGGGTGGTTGTCGTTCTCGTCAGTAATGCGCACGGTAAAGGACTTGGCACTTTGCAGCATGGGCACCCCGCTGTCGCGTGCCTGGATGGTAAGATTGTATTGATCGTGCTGCTCTCGATCCAGCCGACCGTCCACCAGGATAGTGGAAAAGCTTTCATATTCCTGCAGCCGAAAGGGTACGTTGCCCAGCAAACGGCACTGCACACGTCCATTAAGGCCAGAATCTCGATCAGACACACGAACCAGGGCAATCACGTAGCCTGGGGGGGCGCTCTCGCTCACCTCTACTAGCTCACTGTTGACAGATAGCAGGTTGATGACCGGGGGGTTGTCATTGGTGTCCAGCACACTGACAGTAACCTTGCAGTGTGCCGGTATGGAGTTGGGCCCCAGGTCCTTGGCCTGCACGTCCAGTTCGTACACGTGACCCTCTTCATAGTCTAAGGCACCAGTAACAGTAACCAGGCCACTGTGTGGGTCGATCTGGAAGAGCTCACGTGTTCGGTCGTTGACATAGCCGTAGAAAGAGTAGACAACCTGGCCGTTAGTGCCCTCATCTGGGTCACTAGCATTCAGGCGGATGACAGGTGTGTTGGGAGGCGAGTTCTCGGGCACGCTCACGGAGTAGGTAGACTCACCAAACACAGGGTTGTTGTCATTGGAGTCGGTCACCTTGATGCTGAGGCCAACCGTGCCCAGGTGCGGAGGGTCCCCGCCGTCGAGAGCAGTGATACGAAAGTTGTAATGAGACTGTGTCTCCCGGTCCAGGCTCTTCTCCACCACTAGTTCAGCGAAGCGAGAACCATCTCCCCGCGTCTTGATCTCGAGACCAAACAGCTCGTTGGGCGTGAGCTCGTAGGTCTGTACGCCAAAGCTTCCCGAGTCCGGATCATAGGCGCTGTCCAGCGGGATGCGCGTGCCGGGGCTGGCTGCCTCCGAGATCTCCAACTCGATCTGCGCTGCCGGGAAACTGGGTGCATTGTCGTTCAGGTCTTTGATCTCTACCTTAATCACACAGATCTCCATCGAACTGGACATGACCTCGAGCGAGATGATGCACTTTGGACTCTGGCGGCACAGCAGGTCCCGGTCGATCTTCTGCTTGGTGATCAGCAGCCCAGAGCTGGGGTTAATGTCCACCAGGTGCGGGGCCGAGTTGGACACCACTCTGAAGGCGGAGGCCTGCCGGGGGTCCAGCGCGAAGCCTGCTTCCCGCGCGTCCTTGGCCACGTTAGCTATCACCGTCCCGGCGCGCTGCTCCTCTTCCACGGAGTACTTGAGGTTAATGAGGGCGGCCGCCTGCGTCCACAGTATGGCCAGCAGCAGCAGCACCGGCAGCAGGAGAGACTCCATGGCCGCGCGAGGCTCCGCCTGGCCTCGCCGCTCCGCGCCCCTCCGAGCCCGACGCCGCCGGCGCTCCAGCTTCCTGCCGTCGCGGGCCGCCTGTTGCGCGCGCCCCTTTGCCCCGGAGGCCGCGGGAGGAGTCCCGCCCAGGGCGGCCCGGCGGGGCGGGGGCCGCGCTCGCGCAGGCTCCAAGGCTGGGATTTTGGGGGGCTCGGCGGCGGCTCGCCGGGGGCCCGGGGGCTCCGAGGGGCCAGGGGAGCGCCGCGCGGCCCCGAGCCCCCACCCTCCAGCCCGGCTACTCAGTTTTCCCCCTTCAGAGTTAGCCGGGCGCGACTGCCCGCAGCGGCGCAGGGCTGCGGGTCCGGCGGCGTCCGCGCCGCTCAGAGCCGGGGCGGCGGAGTCAGGACCAGGCGGAGGAGACGCGGAGGGCCGGGGCGCAGCTCAGGCGCTGCCCGAGCCGCCGCAGCGCGCCCGCACGGGGGCCGGAGAGCGCGGCGTCGGTGCACCTGGCATGCGCGGCGGCCTCCCCGTCCCCGGCTCACTGAGCAGACGACCCGCCCGCGACGCGCCCGCGGGGTCCGGCGGGGCCGCGCTGGCTCTTCGGGGCCTGCTGGGGCGACGGCGGATCGCGGCAGGCAGGAGTCGGAGTTGCGGGCGGCGCCCCGGCCGCCCGGGGATCCCGCGGAGCCGCTCGGCGATCCCAGGGCCGGCGGGGGAGGGGAGGGAGGCTGCGCCGCAGGATCCGCGCCTCGTCCTGGGCTCGGCGTTCAGGGCTGCGGGCGAGACTGTCCGCGGTCCGAGGAGGTCGCGGATTCCTCAGCTCACATCACACGCGCACGCACACACACAGACACACACTGGCAAGCCGCACTTGACAGGCTGTGGGCGTTTGCGATCTCAGAAATCAAAGTTACCAACACACCCCAGAGCCACGTTAAGTTTGTGAAAACCGGGAGGTGGCAATTTGTCCAAGAAAAATCAAAGTCCGGATCTTTTTTCAACGGCCCGGCTGGGGCCAGGGGACGAGGGGACGGGGACGAGGGAAGGGGTCGGGACCACAGTACCGGCCAGGAGAGGCGGGCTGCAGCCGGGGACGGGTCTCCACCTCCGCCGCCGGCCGGCCGGGTGCAGCTCCGAGGGCGCCGCCGCCGCGCCGCGAAGCCTTCCTAGCTCAGCCGCATGTCTCCGGGGTCCGTCCGGGCAGCCGCCGCGGCCGACGGTCCTGTCGCCGCGAAGTTTACTTGCGGGAGCGGCTCGAGTCCATCCTCCCGGGAGGAGCCGGCCGCGCCGCCCCGGGGCCGCCCGGGCGGCGGGTGGCCGTGTCACGCTCTCCGGGCCGGCAGAGAGTGGAGTGAGGTGCGGGGCGCGCGTGCGGTGCGAGCGGGTGGGAAGAGGTGGGTTCGGGGTGGGAGGATGCGGATCTGGGACCGGCTCCTCCGCCGGGTGCCGCGGAGCCCGCGCTCCCGGGGCCGCGCCGGGTTAGGAACGCGGCTGCCGGGGGCCCGGGCCAGCCAGGCGTGGTGCAAACGGACTCTGCCTGCCGTCTGCGCTAGCTCATCCGTCTGCCCTGCACCAACCGCCGCCGCCTCTGCTGCTGCTGCTCCTCCCGATGCCGCAAACTACTGGCTGTGGAGTCTGGAGCAGCAGAAGGGAGCCGGAGCGGCGAGCCGGGCTACGCCAGGCTCTGGCCAATCAGCGCGCGGCCCAGAGGCTCGACCGGCGGGGCGGGGCCACGGGGGGCGGAAACTTACACACTGGCGGGAGCGAGGTGCGCGCAGCCCCCGAGCGAGCGGCCGGAGCCGGGGAGGCGGCGCGGCGGGGCGGCCGGGCACGGAGGGGAGGGGAGGGGAGGGCAGGGTGGGGCGAGAGGGGTGTGCGGGCTCGTCCGGGACCCGCGTGCCTCTCTGCTTTCCAGCTCGCAGGGAGGACCAGGGTTTGATCCTCTCGGGGTGCTCGTCTCTGTCGCACAGCCTCACATCTCCAATATCAAATTCATATGCGTTTTCTCCCCCCGCCCCCGTGGCTCCGACTCCCGTTTTCTTCTCCTCTTCTCATTACCTCATTCTTGGGGAGTGGGAGGAAGAAAGGGAAGGAGAAAGCGCCCCGGGAGCGCCGTGCATCGGCCCTCGGCCCGTGCGTTTTCCCTCCAGCCCAGAGCCAAAGCTGCCATCTCCGAGCCCGTCAAGCCAGCCAGCCACCCCAGGGCGCGCCACATCCCCAGGTCCCCGCCCGCGGGGCGCCTGACCCAGTTGAGCTGCTCTTCTGTCGCTTGTTAATCAAAGGGTAACGGTGGCGGTGGCACAAGGACTGCGCCTCCAAGGGGCCCGGACACATTTTGTTGCCCTTCACCCCACCTTGTTGGATTATTTAGCTCCCTATAAACTGCGTGTTTAAGAAAAGCCAGTAAAGCAGACACCGCCGCGCCGCGCCGCTCCGAACCAAGCCAAGAGATGCCGGGCTGGGCGCGACACCCACCGAAGTCCCGGCCGCTGGGAGCCGGCGCTCGTGTGCCCGGTTCCCCCTGCCTTCTCGCGGGGCCGCGGTCCCGGAGGGCGGCCAGTCCCGCTCGGGCGGCGGGGCCGCTATGGCTGCGGCGTTTGCCAGTACTGGGAAGCCAGGGGCTGGCGGAGCCAGGGCTGAAGTCCAGCCTCGTCTACCTTCTGGACAAGACTCCTTGAGGTCAGAGGAGGACGCCTCCCCACCCTGTTCTGAAGCTCCTCATTAAGGTCACAGGCGGAAAGAAGGAAAGCACCCCGGCCGAACATGTTTTTAAAATCATAGATCGGGAGTAGGGGGAGCCGCTTCTGAATCCACAGTTCTTGACAGTAAAACTCCCTTCTGGGTGAGTGGCCTCAGACACTTGAGTGTCTTGAGTGAGCAAACTCACAATTAGTCCAGCTACACAGTCTAGAGCCTGTTCACTTAAAACCAGACTGGCTTTCCCACCTCCCCAAACAAAAGCAGAACATCAACAACAAACCTTTAAGTAAGGAAAGGAAAAAAGATATTTGGGCACATAATGAATTTTCACAAAACTGCCATCTTCTTGCACAGAGCAACGCAGCAGCGTTCACAAATTTCTCCTTCCAGGGGAAGCTAGTTCAGCAGCCTTTACCTTGACAGAAGGAGGGGGGAAAGATAGCTTTGTCCTACAGAAAGGAACTGTTTCACCAGCGAGATAGCGACCCGCAATGTGCAGCGAGGCCGAGAGGAAAGAGCCTGGGAGTCTGATCTGCCTTCGGCGTGGGGGGTCCTTCCATTCTTTCACAGGAGAATGCAGCTCTGCCCAGAATACCGGAGAGAAAATCCGGGCGTCTGCAGTGAATATCTTTCCGTTCTTATCACTAAGATCTGCGAGTGGAAAGCAGAAAAGGTGGGTCGAGGACCCCGTGGTCCCGCTGGGGTTTTGGCAAACACGATGGAGAAATAGGCAAGTAGTGGGGGGAAATGACAGTGTGGCAGGCAGCACGGGCACACTTAGTGGGCTCCATTTGATAGATCACAGTTATTTACCTTTGATGTCAAGGAATGGGAATGAAGTGCATCTTGGTCTAATTAAAAAGGCCTAAAAAGGCATTTGAAATGGGTTTGCTATCTGATCACGGGATGTGAGTTCAGCGTTTGACAGCTTTGGAAAATATTGCTTGGACTATTTAAACAGAACAATTAGCAGCATGTTAAAATGTTTGCATGCTATGCTTAGAAGCTTTTAGCTATCAACTTTAAGAAGCTCTGTTCCCCTTTAAGTTAAAAAAGGATGATGCTGCTTCCTTGTGGCGAAGGCTGTCAGGAACCCACTGATCAATAGAAGTAAACTGGCGCCTCCATGGCTTGATTGAGCGGGAGCAAAGAGTCTGAAAAGTAGTCTCAGCCATTAACAATCCCCCAGGTAACGAGAAATGGAAGAATTACTCAGGTAAAATGATTAACATTGTCGTGGCATCTGAAAAGATGCACACAACAAGATAAGAAGACTAGGACCTCTTACTTTAGGGAGTGCTAATAGAATGTCTATATTCTGCTGTCTTTAAAGATAAATAGGAGAATTCAATTCATGTAGAATGTCATTACCTTTGTAATTGCAATCACATTATAAAGACATGTTCTGCATTTGCAAAGACAAACGCTCCTCACTAAGGCGATGGCATCGTTTTCTCTGCTTCCTGCTCACTGCTCACACTCCAGGGCCCCCTCTTCTCTCAGCAAAGGACCCAAGGACTTGCAGCCACCCAGTTGCTTTTACAGAAGCCAGAGCCTGAGTGAGGTAGGAGTGGATGGGTCTGCTTTCCTTCTTTCCCATTATGTCCCCCGCCCCAGTTCAAAGTGACAGTCACACCCCAACATACATATAATAGTTTTTCCTACCTCCCTTCTATTTATATTATTAACCCAACACGGTTCAGTTCAGTCTCAGCATATCTTTTTCTAATAGGTATACTCAATCATTGCATTGCAACAGTGCTATTGGCTAAATGAGTGGTCAAAAACATCTTCGTGATCAGGAATTTATTAACTTACAATAAAATTGTTCTGCATGTCGATAATAAACACGAAAAGAAACTTCCTTTATTTCAATCCTGAAGGTAGTCTGCCTGCTTAGCTTCTTTAGAGACGCAAGAGGGACATCTAGTGACCATCATCAGTATTTTTTACCCAAATACTGTGGATGTAACTAACCAGGTGCCGAGTACCAACCATGACGCTTACATTGCAGGCTTTGGCTCTCCACGCCAAGGTAAGCTTCTGGAGCCACTGAGGCTGACACCAAAATTGGTAAAGGGATTGTTTATTGTCTATCATCCATGCCATTAAATGAGTGTTGAATTCAACAGAAGAAACCGTTGTCTTTAAATCAAACCAATGTGTAAGGGAACTCTTGCTGTTCCAACAGTAGTAAATGTACATTTAATTCAGAAAGGTCAAAGTTCACAGTCGGGACTACGATACAAGGATACAAGGATAGGAATGATGGTAGGAACAACAAATTTAAATACGCATTCTGAGATGTTTTTAAAGTGTTTGTCTCAACCTTCAAAGTGAATACCTTTCATATAACTCGAATTTCCCCTTGCACCTTTCTCCTCTTCCTCCTTTTTTCTCTCTCCCCGCGATTGCTCTAGAAAAGTGGGTCGTCTTCTAGCTTAACTTTGGTCCCATTACTTAGGCATTCAATTCTGCCCAAATAATTTGACCAGTTGTCTGGGAACATTATCTTAGGAAAAAAAAAAGTTTGTTTTAAAAACTATCAAAAGCCAGTCATACTTTCCCTGCCCACATATCTGATTTCTTTCCATAAGTTACAATATCTAGAATATAGAGAATCAAAGAATGAACAAAACTGGAAAGTGTTATTCTTAAAGCCATCATGGTACTTAATCTTTACTGTAACCCTGGGAGGTAAAGACATTCTGCAGATGTGGAAAAAGAGCTGCAAAGCAGTTCACTGATTTGCCAAAATGACCTCATTACACAAAATTCAACTACTTCCCTTGTGAAATCAACAAGTGCTGGCTATGTGCCCAGCATTTTGTTATAGATGAAGAATTTTTCTAACATGGACCTTGTTCTTGTGAAGATTAAAAATCTAGTTAACAGATTTAATAACAGAACATAATTCTATATACCATAAATATTCTCTGAGAAAAAACTGTACAAGCTACATCAAGTTTACAGTTCCTTGAAATGCCTATTTCTTTTGCCCAAAAGAATTGCCTAATTTCTAGTTAGCTGCACACACACACACACACACACACACACACACACACACACGCACACACACACACCACTTTACCTAGTGTTACAAGTAATGAAAACCATCAAGAGCAGGAATATAGACCTGCAGGGAAGTGGTGGGCACAGTTTTCACCATCGAGGACTTTGTTTCTGACTCCTCGAAACACCAAGAAGACTAGAGGGAGGAGCCAAGTCAAGTCTTCACAGTCTGTTGGTCTTTTTCTTGTCTTTCTGCCAAAGCCACGCCCATTCCCATCCTGTGACAGAATGACAGCAATGGCAGAATTTCGGCAGATTAACAAACTAGAGAAAGTGTTGCTGAAGTGCTCAAAATGTTCACTGTGGCCCTGAATCCCTTGGGGGGGTGCTGTAGGGAGGGTGGAAAAGAAGCTGAACAAGTTAATTATCGCTACAAGAAGGTTCTAGATTTTTATAAGGCCATATTCCCTACATGAGTTATATCCAAACCTCCAACATGCCTTGTCCCCTTTTTAGGAACACTGTTTTTTGCAACACCAAAGCCCTGCTGCTACCAAACTCATAACTGTCCTTAAGTCAACATATGTCATGGGGATGGTTTAATTAGCCAAGACTAAAACAGCAGATACATTTCAATAAATGACACTGCTCTCTCACGCCTTCTGTACTACCCTGCAGTGATCACCTGTGGTGTTTGACAGCACCATTTGGGCTCTCAGTATTATTGCCTCAGTCTTTTCATGTGAATTCTCTCCCAGTGGATCCCAAAGGCCAGTTTTCGAGGTGCAACTCTGTGCCAACTGTTATTGTCCCAACCACCGTGGCTTTTGAAAACAGATAGTTATCTTTTCAAAGGCACTCTGACCAAACCTTGGTCAGCCTTTCCGTTCCCACCTCTCTCATCCTCAGGAGGGCCTACTTCCCATGTGAAATCAACATTCCACAGCACCCCCAAAAGGAAGCCAGGAAATGCCTTTTGACAACTGGAAAAAATTTTCCTAAATTAAAGACCTCAGAAGCCAGTTGAAATATGAGCAACAATGTTAAAAAGGCAAGAGACTAGGAACTCCTTTTTTTTTTCAACCTATGACTTATCTTCTGTTCATTTGTTTGTTTGTTTGATCCTCAGTACCCGCAACCCCTAATGATTCTAATGCTGTAACATAGTTGATGGATCCCAAGAATCCTGTACTTCATCTATTAAACTGGAGCTCCTGATGGCAGCTTGGCTTTTGACTCTCACCCTAGACTTTTCTCACAGTTTCTCCTGCTACCTTTGAGGAGTTTATGGGTCGGGGTAGGAAAGGAGGCAGAAATATCACTGAAAAGAATAGTTGTGGGTACTGAAAGACCTCTATCAAGACAAGCAGGCATTGTAAACTAGCGCAGAAATATATCTCCACCTAGTACAATTGTGTTAGATGTCTTATGTATTCTCTGGCCTATTAATTTGGTTTTGAATTTGTGCATATAATAATTAGCTTTATAAGGTCTTATATGGTAAATAAAAAATCTGATGCTGGAAAAATAAAAGGAATTGAAGGTAAGAAAGAAAAATAATTGAAATGTGTTGTGTACCTGTACCAATCCTTTACAATGCATATAATTGTTATGGACTGTAACAGTACTAATAAAAGTAAAAACAAAGTGAAATCAATCCTACAGGATGGTTGCCTATTCTTATAAGAGGCTAACCTATTTTTGGAGAATTCCACAAGACTGGAAAAAAATAAAGGTCAAGTCTTTAAAAAAATCTTGAAATACATGATACTGGAGCCCCAGTGAGAGTGTTAATTCCACACTGTGCACTTTATACCAAAGAGTTGGGAAGAAAAAGAACACAAAGCTCAATTCAATGAAATCTAATACGTCAGTGTCTTGTGCTTCTCTGGGCCCCTTGAGCAAAAAGATGGACCCAATGAGATACCAGACATATATTATATTCTTTATTATAGGTGGTAGTCAGGCAAAGTCTCGATTTCTTGCTTCCTCCACAGCTACTTGCACACTTAAGAGAGGCCGTATGTAGTTCCCTGGAAGTTCCAGCTACTCCATGAGCTGATTTTTCACTGCACTAGGAAACTCACTAGTTGGCTAATGTCAGCTTAAGAAGGAAAAAAAGAAAACTAATAAACATGAAGATCTGCGAGTTTGACAGCTGCAGTTACATTACCTGGGCTACAATGTAAGTACCAAAGGCATGTCATGTATGCCAGTAACAGCGCAATGCACAGTATCTGTTCAGATTGACAAGCCCCCGGGCAGTGGCGAGTAAACTGAAAGAGGGAGATCCCAGAAGGAGTCAGAGAGAGTTCCACAAAGGGGACAGATAGAGCAGAAGTGACAGAAAAATCATTTTAGCAGCAGAGAAATTATGCACCTTTTTGGAAAGAGAAGAAAACAATGTCTTGCCAGCTGGGAAAGCATCCGAATTTGGGGTCTAAGAGTTTGCATATTGATGCACTGGGCTTGGTGGAAAAGCATATTAATTTGTGTCTGTTGCCTGCAGCTGGAGCCAGAATGGCCACAGAGGGCCAATGACCTTTCTTCTAAAAGCTGAGAGTTCAGAGGCATAGAGAGAATATCCTGTATCACAGAAGACACCAGCTGGGCTAAGCTTGGCTGGTGTCTTACAGCAAACATCACAAAATGCAGTGATGTTGGTACCGGGCAATGTCTACTCAGAGACAGAAACCTGGACAACAGTGGTAAATAAAGTCTCCTCCTTGATGAGAGGCTGGTAAGAGAACTAACAGTTTCCAGGTTAGTGGACCCAGTTTGAGGCTCATGCAGCTCTGCATATTCTCTGCTTGGGAAGTGGTAGAATTCTAGCCATCCTTGTTGTCTGGCTGTGTAGTTGCATTTGAAGGAACAAGCAATCATTTCTGGAAGGGTGACCAAAACGACTAGAGAGGATGATAGCACAAAATGAAATCCATCATTGGTTTTGTTGCAGCCCCAGCAAAATAATCACAAGCAAATAGTCATCTTCTAAAATCAGTGCTTCATGACATGATGAAGCAGCCAGAAGAGTTTACATGGAGGTGGGATGGTGAGGAGGTTGGAGAGGGAGGGTGGAAAAATTCCCTCTTTTGAGCCACCCACTAAAGCAAGCAGCTGCATTTCCTTGAAACAGCAGATTTGGTTCTTAGCAAAATCAGAACTGTAGTCTCCTAGCAGAGCAAAACAAAGAAGCAGGGGGCGAGACATTTTTGAAAACAGGAAGACATTTTGGCAACACTCACAGAAGGGCTGGAAAATTATTGTGCTCTTGGGATTCCTCTACTGAGCTCCAGAACATCTTCCTCACACTCCACCCCCACGCTGCTCTCAGATTGCATGGCCAGGGTCAAGAGCAGGGTTAGGCAGGAAGAAACGGGAAAGTGGAGAAGATAGACTGAGTCCAAAGATGAGAAGTAAAAAGAGACAGATTTGATTTCTTCCATCCGCGGAGGATGTGGTGGGAGAGACAGGCCACCTCTTCTAATTCATTGAAGTACAATAGGGAGGGGAGCAAAAACAGACTTAATTAAATTAATAAAAATATACTTAAAAATTAAAATTAGTGTGCAACTTCCAGTCAGCTAGATTTTGCTTCTATGAGAGGCCACTGAAGGGAAAATTGTGACTACATCTTTAAGGATCTGAATAATTTTATAGCTATTAATAATACTGTTACTTATGCAATATAAGTGAACATTAGCAAGGTAATCAAATTGCACGCTCCACAGAAGAGATTAAGGTAATCTGGAAAATAATTAGAGAACTTTGCTTGAATGTAATGTATAAGAAGACATCTTACCCAGACCTCTCTTCTTAATGCAGAGAGGATAAAAATTTATGCCATTTTATATATAAATGTACACAGATGTGTTTATGCATGTGTGTGGTTTTTATTTTTAAGGAACAATATGGCTGATCTCATGGTCTGTGAGACCAGCAGATTAAAACCCCAGCAAAGTTAATCACCAATAATAGGAATCAAAAAAGAATTAAAAATGCAGAATTTCACATTGTTTCATGTACATTTCAGGAGATGCACGCACAGGCCTCCCTTCCTTTATAACTCATGAGTGCAGAAAGTATTTAGTGGGCCATTAACCTGTTCCAATACAATGTTACATTTTCTAGCCAAGCAGAGTAAAATACAGATGCTTAATTTAGTTCCTTTTTCCTGGAGAATTAAATAGCTGTCACACATCCAGAACAGCAGGGTTCACGAACAGCTGTGGAAGATGGAGATCAATGAAATCTGATCCTCTCTTGAGAAAAGGAGCTCTTCATAGAGTGGAACCAAAGATTTCCTACCAAAGGCAGTTCCTGATCATCAGGAAGCCTTTGAAGACCCTCCCAGGTTTCCTGCTCAGTCTTGTTTGATATCCATCGGACATTAAAATTATTGCACAGCAGCTTATAAATGCAAATTACTCTATAGATGCAAACTAACTATGTCCACCATAGGCAACAAATTCCTCATTTCTGGAAGTTTCCATAGATTGGTTTAAAATAGACAGAAATAAAAGAATAATTAAACCTGTGAGACGTATTTATTTATAAGGACCATGGTTGTTATGATGATTCCTTTTTTTCTTTTGTGTTCCCTCAATTTCTCATGCTGGTATATAATATTTATATATAAAATTGTCTTCATGTTTTGATAATCTCTATGCAAAATAAATCACAAGTGATTATTTGTCAGAATTTGCAATTTATCCATAAACATTAATTTTTTTAGCTTGCATTTTGACTCAACATTAGGTAATATTAATGATTACCTGTACTTGATATTTAGCACTGTTAAGACACGATAGGGGGAAATATGAATCCTGGCCCCAAGTTCATAGAGTCTAGTTGTGGGTGTCATAAAATGCAAATATTTGTCAGAGCAGAATTGATATACCCAAAGTTACAGATTGATGACCTATAGGCCATGGAAAATCTCCCCAATTAAAAAAAAGTTATTTATGAAGGTGTTTGTTTCATTTATTTATGAAGGCTGTGTTTGGGGGAAATAATAAAGAATATACTTTCATTCAAGCATTTATTCTATAAACACCATCAAAGTGCTGTAGTGTAGTCATTAAGAGCATTAACTCTAGGGATAAACAGATCCTGGATCATGTCTTGGTTCTACCATTTCCCTACTGAGTCATCATGAACAAATTAATATATTATCTATTTAGTAAAACTGTAGTATTACATGCAATGATGCCTCTAAAGTAAGAGGATATCTCACTTTACATGTCTAGCATACCACAAAAGTACTTGTTAGCCACTAGGTTTATTAAGCACCACAGTGCAGTGTTTCAGATACAGTTCAAGCCCTTTCCTAAAAAAGGGAAAATTTCTACTCTTAAGGATTTCACAAAAGTTTTATAAATGAAGATAATTGGGGCTGAAGTTACAAAAGTATGTAGAGGCTATTCTGCAGAGCCTTCATTGCTAGAATGAAGGATCACAACTTTATACTGAAGACAATTCAAGTCATCATAGGCTTTTGTGTTGGGAAAAAACTATCATTTTCATGATTTATGGTTTACTTTAAAGTAATAAATTTATCTTCAACCTTCTTACACTTTGTTCACATTTTATTTTAATTTTAATTGATTGTATTGGTACATTATATATATATATATATGCGTACATGTATTATCATAACCGACACTGAGAATTTGTACGAGTACATAACTCATCTTAATTCTCATTTTTCCCATTCTCCGACCCTCCCTACAACCCCCACACCCTATATATATAAGCTTTGTTTCCTTATTTTATTTTTTTAACCATCAAATATTTTTTCTTTCTATTCTCTAGTTACCCCTATGTTCCCTTTTCCCTTCTCCTTTTGAGCATTTTCTTCCCATTTCACAATACCTAGTATACATTTTGGAACTCATTTGCACCTTCAGTTTCTCATACCAGAGAAATGATACAATATTTACACATCTGTTCCCTATTTATTTCACTTATGAGTATGTCCTCAAGATATATACATTTGAGTATAAATGACTCAAATTTATCATTCTTTATGACAGAGTCATAGTCCATTTTATTTTTTAAAAAACTCACATTTTCTTTATCCAGTCTCCTGTTGATGGGCATTTGGACTGTTTCCAAAATTTACTTATCACAATTGAGCTGCTATAAACATGAGTACACATTTTCGCTGTAATATGAATCTTTTAATTCTTTTGTGTATATACCTAGCAGGGAAATAGCGGGGTCAAATGAGACCTCCAATCCTAGTTTTTTGAGGAATCTCCACAGTGATGTCCACAGGGCTCCACATGTGGAACCAACAATGGAGAAGTGTTCCTTTCTCCCTACAGCCTTGCCAGCATTTGTTGTTGGTTGATTTCATAATAGCATAATAGCAACCATTTTTTATGGAGTGGGATGAAATTTCAGTGTTGTTTTCATCTGCATCTCTCAAATGACCAGCGATGTTGAACATTACTTCATGTCTTTCTTAGCTGCTTTTTTTTCTTCCTCTAAAAAGTGTCTGTTCATTTCATATGCCCATTTTTGAATTAAGTTTTTAAATTTGGGAGTGGCTAAACTAAAACCAAAGTGGATTAGAGACCTAAATATTAAAACAGAAACACTAAACCTGCAACAAAATAGACTGAACTCTTGGAGACGTTGTCATAGAGAAAGATTTTGTAAACAAAACCTCTGCAGCATGGAAACTAGCACAGAGAATCGACTATTGGAATCTCATCTTATTAAAATGTACACATTTTAGGTTGACTCATTAATTCTTACAAAATCAAATTTTAGTGAAACATATACCAAAGCAGCATAAGTAGAGTGAGCTTTAATGAAGGCTGCTGAGAACAGGTAACAACACTGAGCCTGGGGTACTGTGGACATAAGCAGTGGCAGTTGGATGTCTGAGGTGTTGTGTCCAATGATTCATTCATTAAGTCCGAAAATGTTTCATGAAAGCATAGGACAGATATGTTGGCCGAAGGTTCTAGATAACAAGTGCAGGTGGTATAGACATAGATCTATAGAGCTATATATAGATATAGATAGATCTATAGATCTATATATAGATAGTTATATCTATATATAGGTAGATAGTTATATCTATATATAGATATATCTAGATAGATAGATAGATATACATATCTATCTATATATAGATCTATATCTATATATATATACACAATCTACCTATGCTGGTCCCAGAACACCTGTCTACCTGTAATAGCACAGTGCAGCAGGAGGTCACACAAACACTCACAGTTCATTTCTAACACACTTCATGCTACAGAAAGGACTTTGAGTTTAAATAACACACTTAAATGGCTTAATGTGCCTATCCCTTGATAATTTTTATAATGTAAACTAAGTCCTCAATCATCCTGCCTAATTTATGGCTTAGATGATTATGTTGAGATCTGACTGTGGAGTAAAAATTGCATCATATCAGTGAAACTACACCAAAATATCTGGATAATGCAAAGGTAATAGTATAAAGGAACTTTTGACATGGGCAGCTGTCTGGAATGTGTTGTCCTATAATTTTGTCTGTAGTGAATATTCTTTGAAATAAAATGGCTTGAGTTCTGGAAGCTTTTTTGTCACAAAGAGATTTTATGATAATGGGAGACTGGAAGAACGAGATTTATAATATCTGAGATGCTTAGAGAAATTTCATCCAATTATCATTCATTCATTTGGCAAGTACTTATTGAGCTTTCTGTATACTATGCACAAAGGAAGAATGAACATGAGAAACAGTTTTGTTCTGCCATTCTGGGGACCACACGAAAGGTCATGTACATACTATGGTAAGTTGTTTGCCACAGAGATATACCCTCAGCCTTGACAAACAGTGTCTGTTCTTCTGAAATTTTCCAAATAGGGAAAGACCTTCCACCCAAAAAACGAACAAACTGACACAACAATTTCAAGTTATGATAATTGACATGAAAAATATAACTTTTGTTCATATCACCATGACAACAATGATCATGATGATAGTCAGGAGCTGTTCTCACTGTTTTATGCCTTGTAACTTCTCATGCCAACCCTCTGAAGTACATACCATCATTGAATCTACTTGGCAGATGAGGAAACTGAGATGCAAATAGCCTATGTTAAGTAATGGTTGTAATGGAAGGCAGAGCCAAAGAATAAATATCTGTTTGTAGAATATGTTTTTTAAATTAGTTCACATACAAAAAAATAAGTTAGAGAAATAAACTTTAAAGCAGATGATCAGGAAAGCCCTCTTTGGGGAAGACACATTATGAGATCTAAAACCAGGTAAGATTCTACTCCATAAAATGCCCAAAATTTCTCTGCCCAACTTGATTTTTTTCAAGACATTTGCTAAAGATCAGACTAAGAAATTCTCAGATAAAATCTTAGAACTTTTGCCAAAAGGTAATACGGTGGAAGGAAACAACCTGGAGGTAGAGGCAAGTAGCAAAACTGAAAAGTATTAATTCTGGAAATCTTGATTGTATATCTGTAAAAGTACATATTGCAGTGATTTTCATGTTCTTGAGGCCCAAAGGTCCTGGAAAAGAATTCTCCTGTACACTTCCCCAAATTCTACCTCTGTCACATCTTATTATTTCATCAGATGTATTCCAAGCCTATGGCTTATCTGTCTCCCTTTAGGCTTTGCTTTGGAATAGTGAAAATGAAGTGTGCATCTAAGGGCAACCAGATGATCAGCACTAACATCCAATCTCTTCTCTGTGAATGTAAAGTGAACCTGACTTTCATTGTGGCTCTAGAAAATGGTACCTGTCTTGATTCCATCCACACACTCTCTTTAGGGATGACACTCGGTCCAACTAAAAGGTTCACAGAATCATTCCTTTCTGTAAGACTATTAAAGTTTGAACATATGTGTCCCTCCATATATTCATACAGTAGAATTTAAACACTAAAGTGATGGTATAAAGTGGGAGAGACTTCAGTAGGTGATTAAATCATAATCATAAAGTCCTTATGGATGGAATTAGCAACTTTACAAAATAGCTATGGGAAAATAACTAGCAATTTTTGTTCACTTATTCATTCATTCATTCATTTTCCTTTTCCATCCCTTATACCATTTGAAGGCACAGCATTCTTTCTCTCTGAAGGTTGCAGCGACAAGATAATGTAGGACATAGATGCGAAACCTATACCCCTTGTTTTGAGCTTCTCTGACACCAGAACCGAGACTTGATTTCTGTCATTTTAATTTCATTTGTTTTTTTCCAGTACCTGGGATTGAACTGAAGATCTTGTGTTTGCCAAACAAGCCTGATGCCACTGATCTACATCCATAGCTCTGTTCTTTTAAATTACACAAACTTAGATATTTTGTTATACTACCATAAATGGCCTATGATAAAGACCTCCCCATCTGAAATTATGTTTCACTTTTTAAATTTTTTAATACCAAGGATTGATCTCAGGACCTTGCCCTTTCCTGGCAGGCATGGAGCCACTGAACTAAACCTCTGATCCTAAGCAGATGTGTAAATACTGTCTTGTTTCTCTAATATGAGAAACTGAGGGGGTAAATGAGGTCCAGGATGTATGATAGGTATTGTAAAATAGGAAGAAAATGCCCAAAGGGAAAAAGGAAAGAAAAGATGGGAAAGAAAAAATTCGATGGTAAACAACAACAAAAAAATGGAAACAAAGTTTATGTTTATAGGATGTGGGGGGTTGTAGGGAGGGCAGGGCAATGAAAAAAATGACAATTAAGATACATCATATACAGGTCCACATTCTCAATGTTGGATGTGATCATAATGTATATCAAAATGTATCAATATACTTAATAAAAGAAAAAGAAAAGAACATGGCCTTAGATTTCACTTATTCTTTTTAAAAAGGCAATACCTGTGCTCTCCTTAAGCATAAGGAATGGCAGAGTAAGCAATTTTTTCCCTCTCCAAGACCCACAACTAAAGTCTGATATGAGAATGGGCTCTGGTGGACTCAAACCAGGAACCATGAGTGTAGATGGAAACAAAGCGGTATGTAGCAAAGTCCTGAGCATAGGTTGATGGTAATAATCTAGATTATCTAACTACTCTTTCTACGTTCCTTAGGTCTTATGAAGACCTGACTGAAGGCTCCTGCTGTAATTAGCAAGGAAGCTTTCTGTCTCTCTTGATAACTACATGTTCTCACATGAGACGTTAACAAAAGAGTTGGAGCACATTTGGAGCATGAAATTAATCATTACTGAGCACTGGTCAAACATAGATTATTAATGCACTATCTTATTAACAATATTAGGTAGTTTTAGCTAGTAAGAGTACAAGAAGCTTGTTTAAGGTTTCATGACTGTCAAACTTATAAGTTCATTTAGTAACACAGAAATCAGACCTCACTTCCAAATATCTCCCAATTACAGGGCTTTTCTGAAACAACAACAACAACAAAATTCAACATTCTTTGCAGGCAACCGACTTGTGAGAATGAGGTCAGGATAAGCCGTGCTGATCTACTCCTAACCCCAAGTTGAGGAGACACAGCTCTAGTTCCAGAAGTCTAGGCTAACTGCAAACAGTTAGAATAGCTTGATAGTCACAAATGCCTGGAATCAGGGATAAAAATGGAAAATCTTAGCAAGTGATTCGGTCAGATTTGGAGATGAAGCCTTTCAAGATTATTTCTGCTATTCTACAGGAACAACTCCATCAATCTCTGTGAGTTTACTGAGAGGGATAACCACTTCACAATGGCGTCTGCGCTTAGTCGATCCCAGAACATTTCCACATCTCTCAGAATGCCACAAGTGTACATGTTTTTTTGTGAGCTTTTGCTTTAAAAAATAGCATCCACAGCTTTGTGCAGTGGTACATACCTGTCATCCCAGCACTCTAGGAGGCTGAGGTAGAAAGATTACAAGTTCAAGTTGAGCCTGAGTAACTTGTTTTCCTCTGAGCCACCCAAGTTCTTCATCTCACAGAGTATGTGCTATTGCGGGCATGACTGAAAAATGGAGATTGTTTATGCCACAAATGAATATCATTTGTTTATAAACTGACATATTCCTCCACCATAGCAACAAAATACTGACATAGGTAAATAAAGGTGCCCAAAAAGACTGCAAGTAAACTGACATGAAGAATTCTGGCCTAAATCCAATACTGGAATGTCATTATTGAATAACAATGATCCCTTATAGTCCTATATTCCTAGAAAATTTCATTTCTTACAAAATACTTTCACATCACTGTTGCATTTGAAACTTTCAGCAACACTGTGAAATAAGTTACAGAATAACCGTTTTACAGATAAAGCAACTCAATCCCAATTAAGGAACTTGCTCATGGTCACACATCTAGGAAACACAACTGAAGCCAAAGTATAAACTCAAGGTCATCTGATCATTGCCTTCTACTTACCTGTGGCTATCTTCTGAATGTTTGTATCCCCCTGAAATTCATAGGCTGAAACTCAAAGTTCAGTGTGACTATATGTGAGGGTGGGGATTTGGGAAGTAATGTAGACAATGAATGGGGAGCCCTTGTGTTGGTGTCTGTGCCAGTATAAGAAGAAACAGGAAAGACGATCACTCTCATTCTATCTCTCAGTTATGTGAGGACACAGCAAGGTAGCCATCAGCACACCAGGAAAAAGGCTCCAGTGAAGCCTTCAGCTTGCTAATAACTTGACCTAGTACTTCATTCTCTCCAGAACTATGAGAAACACATTTTTGTTGTTTAAACCACCCCGTCTATATTGTTTTGTTAAAGCCATCAGAAAAAGACATTTGTGGTTCCCAGTCTTCATAAATATAAGGAGCTCTTTTCAGATGAAAATATTTTAGACTCCTTTAAAAGAGTTACTGTTCTTTTAGTGGCCACTGATTTATCAAAATGAATGGTGATAGGAAGCCACTCTTATAAATAGTGTTTTTAAATTTATTCAAGCATCACATTCATTTAAAAAAATTGAGGAACTTTTTAATTTACAGATAATTCTGGGAGAATATATAGAT
Source organism: Petromus typicus (assembly GCA_004026965.1). Classification (NCBI taxonomy): domain Eukaryota; kingdom Metazoa; phylum Chordata; class Mammalia; order Rodentia; family Petromuridae; genus Petromus; species Petromus typicus. Next base: position 46,501 of record PVIR01006933.1, read on the forward strand.
CTATAGACTTTACAATAGTTGAGGACCACTTATTATACCACTGAGGCAGTGAATGTGAGTCATATCCTGACTGCTAAACAATGTGATATGATCATTAAATACTCAGAATTGGGAATAAGACTTTCTACATTAATAGTGGCATCTACACTAAGATACAAATAGCCTAGTCCTGAAAGTTTACTAGCAATATTGCCTTAAGTTATTTAACTTTTTGTCTCAGTTTTTTCTTCTTTAAAAGAAGATAACATTAAGGACCTACCTCATAAATCTGTTGAAGAAATTAAATGTGGTTATATACATAAAACAACACAATGATTCACACATAAAATGCTAAATTTTTTTAACATTATCTGTACTATCTTTATAGAGTTACTGAAGTTCTCTTTGATCATTTCACCTAAAAAGCAGAAAAAATAAGTCTGAGATTTAACTCAGCGGCACTGCACCTGCCTGTCAAGCACAAGGTGCTGGGTTCTATTCCTTGTACAAAAACAAAACTAAAAAAAATCCAGAAAATAAAATTTTAAAAAACAGCTTAGTTGCATGTAGTCTACTGTAGTATCTTGAAGACAATTATAATTCTAAAATACTTGGTTGTAAGATAATAATCAGCTTTTCCTAAGAGCCGTACTTCCACTAGCTTCAAGGAACCATAGCAAAGAAACCTGTGACAAATCCAACAACACAAAAAAACTTAAATAGCATACTAAATCTGGTATGACCTCATCTTACTTTGATTATATGTCCCTATTTCTGGACAAAGTCAAATTTGAACATCTTAGTTGGTAGACACGAAAAGGAGGAGGAAACTGCTCAACTGATTATACCTGGAAATGTCATTTTGCCCATGACCAGTTTCCTTGCTAGTAAATGTATGACAAAATAAGTTCAAAATATTTTGATGATAATGGTGATCACAAATATTGCAGAGTTCATAAATTTTTTTGTCTTCAAGCACAGCATAATCACAGTACACTGGAACAGTAGAAGAGTTCAAAAAGCCAAATCCAAAAGTAAGGAGGATCATGGTTTGTTGGCCAAGCCAATCAGCTCAAAGCATTAACTGGCCAGAAAGTACCAGCTTTCACACTGTGTCAATGATGAGGAAAGCCTGTGACACTAGAGATTCAGCATATTATGTATTTTAAACAAGGAACACCTCACACTGTAGGTACATATTAAATGTTTATCATCATCATTATCATAATTGTGTCCTAGATTGGCAACAGAGATAGTAGTGCTCATTACACTCTGTTTTGACACAGTCTGAGTGGCAGGAAGCACAGAGGAAGAATATATTCTCCACATGATATAGCTTGCCCAATACAGCAAGTTTTGCCTGCAAACATCATCTATGGCATTTTTGTACTCTTGTCCTTTTAACATTCCAATCTGTCACTTACTTTCTCATAATGACAGGAGGCTAAAAAGCACAAAATGACATAAATCCCAAAGAGAAGGACTTTGTACTTTTTACTAGTGTGTTTGTATGGAGTTAGGACACGCACTGGGGAGCATCTAGGTGCACTACGGTTCAGAAATGTCAAACTTCAATTATGGGGATTCACTATCTGAAACTGTGATGAGTTAGCAAGCCAAGGCTTCTATAACAGACTATGGCATATTGTATGGCTTATAGAAGAAATTCATTGTTACATAACTCATGAAGCTAGAAATCTAAAATCAAATTATCTAGAGAGCCACATTTCCTTTAAAGATTCCAGAGAAAGACTTTTTTCCATAGTTCCCTCCTATTTTCTGGTCATTCGTCCATAGCCCTTGGTGTTTCTTGTGTGGTAGGTGCATCACTTTGATCTATGTCTCCAGTATCACAGTGCCTATTTCCCATCAAGTGATGCTTTTATGGCCAAACTTCTTTATCCTTATAAGGACACTAATTATCAGACTTAGAACTTATGTTCATTTGAGTTTACTTTAGTTTGATAATATCTACAAAGGTCTTATTTCCTGATGAAGTCAAATTTTCAGGTACGGGTGAGTAGGAATCTTAGTGTGAAGGACTTTATTCAACCAACTGTACCCCTGATTGTCACTTAATTGTTGCCTCGGTTTTCTTAGTTTGAAATTAGAAATCACATATTTGGTCACATCTAGCACAACATTATAAGATTTTCCTTCTGGGGAAAAATGTAAGTTATTAAGGAATTTAATACCTAGATGTATGATTCTAGAACAAGTTTAAAAGATAAGAAAGTAGTTTATTTCCTTCTTTGAAATTATACATCAAATTCACTCAAGGTATTTGTTCTCAGTTACTTGCTGGAGGAGGGAAAGTTAAAAGCAAGCAAATGCATTGCATGATACAAAACTGCATGCTGGGATTCCATAAACCAATCCAACATAAACATTGCATTATTTAATATAAATAATAAATGTTTCAAATATAATCATCTTTGAAAAATAAAATGGGGTATCCTTTAAATAGAAATAAACCTACGGAAGTACAATAGAGAAACTGAATTTAAACTATTTTTCCCAAACAGGAATTCAACAGAACACACCCCCCCCCTTAGTCTCCATAGAACAGACATAGACCTAAAGGCAGTAGAAGATCAATGTTTCGCTTCTTCAAATAGCTGCTTGAGTGTTCAAGTCTCATTTAACAACTGAATACATAGTGTAATGAGTCTTGCCTGTTCAATTTCCCTGAATGGTACACAGAGAGAAGTACACTGATAGGTTTATCATTATTTAGGGCTAATAAACAATAAGCTTTAAGGTTAAATTGAATAAATGGAACATTCTTGGTTACAGCCTTCTCCTGCTGGAAGCTTTATATCTTTCTGCTTGGTTCACTGAATTTGGCTATTAGTGCTTCATGTGTTCATGTAGGAAGAAGTGTGCTTCCCACCCAAAATGCATTTACTTCCACTAGAATAAAAAGAAAAGCAACACAGAACAAATCAAGAAATGCCCCTTTGGGCTAAACCTTGAGTAGCTTCCCTTGGGCCTTCTGTGTACTTAATGATGGATTGCTCTGCCACACTTCAAGACTAAGAAAATCTATCCTTTCTTTCAGCCCAAACCACTTCAGTACTGGCTTTGTTCAAAGGAAGGGGAAAATTGTTTCATATGAAAATTAGGTAGCCAAACAAAAATTCTAAGTTCACCAGATACTACCTGAATATCAAACCATGTCTTTCTTTCAGAAAAAAGGTAAATTTGATGACGTTGAGATGCTGGATGATCCTTAGCTTTCATTCATCAAATTGGCTTTCCTAAGAAGCATTAAGAGAAAGCGAAGTAAAACAATGGTGAATTTGTGAGTGGCAACAATCCATTCTCACTGAGATTCAGAATCCAGATACTAGAAAACAACAATCTGGGGAAGAAAAAAGAGAGAGCAGTAGATACCCAAGAATCAGGAAGGAACTGACAGGAAAATTAAAAGCCACAGAGAAGTTGAAAATGTAGACCACAGTGCAGAGAAAGGAATGAAACAGTCTGACCTTTCCCCTGATCTGACTCTGCTAAGGCAAACTGAGCCCTGGGATTTCAGAAAATTAAAAAAAAAATGGAAGTGGACTGGCTGTGATCTATAGGGATAGCACAGGCAACAGCTGAAGAGGTATCCCAGTGCAGGCACCCACCATATCCCTGGAGAAAGTGTAGGGTGGAGTGCTGTTCTAGGAAAAGGTTTACTGTTTAAACCTCAGTCTCAGATCAGCTATGGGACAGATGCATTTTAGGATCCCGTGGTGTTAGCTTCCCCCAGTGACTCAGTGAGACACAACCAAAAGAGATGCCTTGAATAAGGTCTGCACTGGGAAAAGACTCCCTGATATGTTCTAGCTTGGGCCAAAAATGCAGTGGACCCCAAACCCCAAGCAGAGGCCAGGCTTGGCTTAAGATGTTCTGAGTCTGAAAGTCTCAGCAGTCTTTATCCTTCTTCCTGCATCCAGCACAAATCTGGGTTCTAATTATCTTCCTGATCTATCAGCATGAGCAGGGCACATCTTGGCATGTACATTGTCACAGCCTGCATAACCAGAGAAGTCTCTGTGATGGTGGAGGGAAGCACCTCAAAAACCCACAGGCCTTAAAACTAGGTGGAGAAAACCATGAATTGCTAGACTACAAAACTGTAGCTCCCAGAGGGAAACCACTGATTCAAAAGCAAAGAGAAATGTTTTTGAACTTTTTTTCCTTTCCTCTTTCTTCTTTCCTGTTTATTGGAATTTGGGGGAATTTTGATTTATCCTTTTACTTGTCTTATTTTTTAAATATTTTTTCTTTCTTTTCTTTACTTTCTTCTTTTCCCCTTTTTCTAATTTTGTAATTTTTTTCCTTTAACTTTTTCTGATTTTTATTCTCCATATTATTTTTCTTTATCTTCTATTTCTCATTTGTTTTTTGTTAGTTTTATGTAATTTTATAATCCTTCTACTCCCTAATAGGAGAATTTGTCTCATTTATTTCTCCTCCTTCTCATCTCCTACAGTTTAACTTTCCAATTTTCTCTTCTATTCTCACATTTTCAAACCCCTATGTTTTGAGTGGTATAACTATTAGGCTTTATTGGGCCGGGGATTTAGCTCAATGGTTCCAGGGCCTGTCTTGCAAGCGCAAGGGCCTGGGTTCGATCCCCAGTAACCACATATTATCTCCATACTGGGCATGAAGACTCATGCCCAGCAGCAATCAGTACCACATACCACAGTGCCAGGCGTGGTGGCTCACTCTTGTAATCCCAGCACTCGGGAGGCAGAGGCAGGAGGATTGCTATGATGTGAGTTGGAGGCTGAGCTCAGGGCCAGCCTGAACTACAAAGCGAGACCCTGTCTCAAAAAAAAAAAAAATCTAATAGGCTTTATTAATTTTGAAACAGTTAAATGTATATAATGACCATTGAATTATTTTCTAGCATTACTGGAGATATAGCTGTTATATTTGGTATATACTAGCTGTGTGTCAATATCTAGATTGTCTTAGTGTTCATACTATAACTATGGACTTCTTTTTTTATAAATATTATGGTATACTAGTGCCTCTGATGGTATGGTATATTAATGTACAATTTGTCTTGGATCATACTCTTTTACATTTGATCCATATTTCCAGGATTCTGTAACTGTTGGTATTTATGGGATTTCTTTGTATAAGAACACCCAGATTGCCTTTGTGACATTAGTCATGCTGGGATCCTTTCCCAGAGAAAAGGATGCTGGGCCAATTGAATTGTTTCCTCCCCACCCAAATTAACATAACTGATTGGATTTGGGGGCAGAAGCAAAGGACTATATTTAGCCATGTCCAAAGTACATCTCTGAGAAACAGACTAATTAAAGAGATCTCCATGCTAGCCACAAAATATTTGCACTATAAGCACTCACAGACCTCAAGGCAAAATAAACAAACGAGTATCACAAACAGGAGAAAACAAGGAAACAAAATGCTTTTCAAAACTTTGCTTTCACCGAGAACTGCAAAGGAGAGAGCAAAAACAAAAAAGCCACATACCCCAATTATTAGTAATGATAAGAGAGAAAGTTCAAAAATATCATAGAGGTGCTCTATGAGATCACAGAAAATATAACTCCACAAATAAAGAAAGTAATAAGCAGAATAATCAGGGAACTTTCAGAAGGCACTAACAAAAAGCTAGCTGAGCTAAACGCAATAAAAAAAAACATGAGTGATCAGTTTAGCAAAGAATTAAGTCCATAAAAAGGTTTTCAATCAGAAATCCATGTTAAAAATGATATTGGAAGTATGAGCAGAAGTGACAATGTGAGGGCATATTTTCAGAAGTAGAAGACAGGGGTACTTTCCAAGACGCCTTAGAAACAACAAGTTAACATGGAATTGGATTCAACGGCTGCTAGATGATTCAAAGCAAATGTATTTAAGAATTTCAGAATACAGCAAAATAGCATAAAATATCTGTTTACAAAATATTAGCAGAAAACTTCCCAAGTATAGGGAAAGAAATAAACATACAGATAAGCAAGACATATAGAGCCCCAAATAGAAAAGATCAAAAGAGAATATATCCATGCCGTGCTTTAATTAACATACCAGAAGTCTATCACAAAGAAGAAAATCTTAAAAGTTGTCGAAATAAAGCAACAAATCACATATACAAGTAAATCCATTAAAATTACATCAGACTTCTGAGAAGGCCAGGAGGATTTGGACTGAAGTATTGCAAACCCAAAAAGATAATAACTTGCACTCTTAACATAAATTTTGCCTTAAAAATTGACAGAGATATACATTTTTTCTATGACAAAAAGCACATCAAGAAATTCATGAAAAAAAATTACATTACAAAAAATTTTAAGGATACCCTATAAAGAAATAATACCAATAAGTCAAGTATAATAAATATACCTGAAATGGTGAGTAGTCAAACAGAAGGAAAGATAAGAAAATTAGAAACAGGAAAGAAAAAAAGCAAGGGACAGGAATAAGCTAATATCTTTCAGTAATAAATCTCAGTGTAAATGATCTAATTCCCTAATCAGTGTAATTAGAAATGAAAAAAGTGAAATCACAATGCACACCATCAAGATTAAAAAATTTACTAACAATTACTTTGCAAACCTGTATGCCAGTAAATTAGACAACTAAGAAAAATGGATTCATTCCTAGATACACATGAATTACGAACAGGGAACCAAGACTTTTAAAATCCATAATACTGAAATAAAAGGCAATGAAATTGAAGAAATAATAAGTAATCTACCAACTAAGAAAAACTCATGTCCACGTGGGATCACAGCTAAATTCAACAAAACTGCAGGAACATTCTAAAGCCAATATTTGTGAAGGTTTTTAATGTAATAGAAAAGGAAGAGATAAATCAAAGTTACTAGAGTAAGCTATCATTACTGTAATTTGAAAACCAGACAAAAAAGAGAATCATAGGCCAATTTCTTTAATGAATGTAGAAACAAACATCTTCAATAGAATACAAGCAAAAAGAATGCGACAAATCATCCAAAAGATCACACATCATGACCATCCCAAGGATGCAAGGGTGGGTCAACATACACAAACAAATGTAATAGATCACATAAACAAAACTCAGGACAAAAATTACTAGAACATCAAAAAAAAAATAAAAAAAATTACTAGAACATCTCAAAAGATACCGAAAAAGCTCTTGACAAAATGCAACACTGAAGACAACAGGTATAAAAGGACCTTAGCTCAGACTGATAAAATCCATTTATGAAAATCTTACTGCCAAAATCATATTTGATAGAGTAAACCTAAAATCTTTACCATTAAAGTTAGCAACAAGACAAGGATCTCCACTATCATAACTCCTGTTCATCACAATTCATAAAACATTAGTGGAACCAACTAGGCAAGAAAAATAAATAAATGGGATACGTGGAGGAAAGGAAGAAGTCAGGTTATCCATGTTTCGAAATGACATGATTCTGCACAGAGAAGATCCCCCAAAATTCACCAAAAAATCTAAGGATTAATGAAGTAGGATACAAAATCAGCACACAAAAATCAGCAATGTTTGTACATACAAGCAATAAAACCAATGAGAAAAAAAAATTAAGAAAAATTTCCATTCACAGAAGTATCAAGAAAAAAAAATACTTAGAAAGTAACAAATAAGGAATTAAAAACCTCCATAATGAAAATGACAAACATTGAAAAAGAAAATCAAAGAGGACATGAGAAAATATGCCTTGCTCTTGGATAGGCAGGATAAATGTAGTTTAAATGGCCATACTACCAAAATTGATACAGAGATTCATGCAATTATGATCTAAATTTCAGCAGCACTCATTATGGAGCTGGAGAAAACAATCCTAACTTTCATATGGAGCCAGAAAAGACTTAAAATAGCAAATGAAATTCTAGGTAAAAAGAGTAAAGTGAAAAGCATTACAATCCCAGACTTGAAGTTACATGATAAAGCTACTGTGATAGAAACAGCATGGTGGCACAAAAAAAGATTTGCTAAAGAACAGAATATAGCATGCAGGAGCAACCCTAAGTACATTCATCTATGTGATTTTTGATAAAGTAACCAAAAACACACACTAAAGGGAACATAGTTTCTTTAATAAATGGTGTTAAGAAAAGTGGCTATCCACATGGCGAATACTGAAACTAGACCCATATCTCTCACCATGTACTAGGGTCAAATTGGATTAAAAATCTAAATATTAAAACAAAATAACTTAATATGCTGGAAAACAAATTATCTAAAATTCTTGAAATCACAAGGGTAGACATGTATTTTCTGAACAGAAAGTCGGTTGTATAAGAAATAATACCAAGAATCAATAAATGGGATCATATTAAATTAAAAACCTACACAGCAAAGGAAACAACCAATAGAAGGAAGAGACAACCTATGGACGGGGGAAAATTTTTTGACAGCTATTCCTCAAAGAGAAAACTAATACTTAGAATATACAAAGAACAAACTAAAAAGAATTAGACCCCTCAAATTAAAATACCTAAACAAAAAGATGAACAAATGAAATGAATAGACACTTCTCTGAAGAATTACAAAAAGCCAATAAATACAAGAGGAAAAGTTTATCTGTGGCTATTTGACAAGTACGAATTAGAACAACACTGAGACTGCATCTCATTCCAGAAAGAATGACTATTTTCAGGAAACCAAATAATAATCAATGCTAGGAAAGCTTCGGAGAAAAGGTAAACCTTCTTTATTGTTAGTGAGAGAGTAAACTAGTACACCCATTATGTAAGTCAGTATGGAAATTCTTCAAATGCTAAACCTTAAAATTCCATTCACTATTCTTCTTCTAAATATCTTCCTGAAAAAAATTGAAAGCATCATGTTACAGTGATACATGCATATCCATGTCCATCACAGCATAATTTGCAGTAGCTAAATTTGGAAGTGGCCTATTATCCATCATAGATGAATGAAGAAAACATAGTACAATGGAAGCTCAAGTTACAACTGACCTGATATATGAACAACTTGAGCTAATTAGGTTAATGGAAAATTCATCTTCCACTTGTTATCTATAGTGTGTACACAGCTAAACATCCTGATCTCAGTTGTATTTAGTTACATCCAGCTCTTGGTAACTGATCAAGTTCATAAGTCAAGGGTTCACTATATTTATATACACATATACAAAAGATGAATTTGAGTCACTTCCAGAAAAATTTATTTACTTTGATACAATAGTGTTTCATGAAATAAATCAGACACATAAGTTTAATATATCATGGTTTCTTTTTAAGAAAGAAAACAAAAATAAAGAGCAAAATAAAAGATAGAAAATAGGAAATAGAGATATTTTGCATATGGCAAAGGAACCAAGAGATGGGGCAAGAGTGAGATGGGAGGGAAATTAGACTTTAAAAAGAAGAATTTTGGTGTATTCTTTACACAGACACACACACACACAAACACACATACATATGATATACGTAAGGAGGAGAGAAAAAAGGGGTTAAAAGAATCAAGATGCGACATGTACATGTCCCATCTCCCTATGATGTGTGTATTAATTATGTTCCACAAAATGAACCAATTAAAAAAGGAGGAAAACAGGTAACACTGTTAATTTGGACCTGTCTTTGCAGTTAGGATTTCTCTAGTTCTTCCTAAGAAAAACAACTAGTTTGAAAGACGTCATAGGCTTTAAGGTCAGACTGGAGCACCTAACAATTATATTCTTGATTTCTCTTTTACTCTCAATGCCAAAAGCGGGTGACTGCCTGACAGTCTTGGAGCCCTTGAAATTGGACATTTATTTGGAACAGCTATAAAACATTTTGGAGGAACAGGATGCAGAACAATTACATATAAAGCTCAATGGTCTCTCTGCAGAAGTAGCTGCTCACTTCTGATTCTGTTATGGTCAACCTGGAGGTCCACCCAAAGTACTGAAATCTGCCAAAATATTGTTAAATACTTTCACATTTGTTATTTTAAAAGCAAAGTGGACACAACATGAAACTTAGAGTTTTGGGCTTTCTACATTCACTTTAGTTTAGTATACCTTCCACTTTGTACATATATGGAAAATCATAATCTTTTCAGTGTTTAAAATCCTTAGCTGTTATTCTTACCATCACTGGACCACATGGTGAAAAGATGCTAGAGAGCATAACCAAAGGACGTCGGATGAAAAGGTATAAAATCTAGGTGTCTGGAACTGAGTAATTCTTTTCTACAAACAAAGAGACTTTCCTCTCAATCCAACTGCAAGCCTTGTGTTTATCTGTACCATGTTAGTTGTGAGGACTGAGGAGAGACTCAGACTAGTTTCTCAAGAGTAGATAACTAGCTGGTAGACTCTGTTTACCAGACCATGACAGTTCTGACAAGCAGAAAAACCTTGTGCAGAGGCTATGGATTGTACATTTGTGACTGGAGCTCTTCTGAGATTGTTGACACCAATCAAACACCTTCTTTCAATCACTGAGAGTAGAAGAGAAACCAAGTGACCATTAGCATAAACTGGCATTTAACATCTTGTTGCTCAGAATTAAGATTTGTTGATTCACTGAGGTGATGGAAAAGTTCAGAATCGGAAAGACATGTTTCCTATACAAGCTAATACCAAACAAGTTAAAATCCAGCCCCTGAGAGCAGCTAGTACAAAGAGTATTCAACTTGACACTGTGATTTGGGGTCACATTTCAGGCATTCAGTCATGAAAATGAGTGTCTTTGAAATTCCGCATATCTTCTTAAACAGAGGCCGCAATTTTCACCCCAGGTTCTTGCCTAAGACTACATTAGACAAATATGGAAATATAGTTCAAGACTTTACTTTCATTACCATAAGCTGAAGCATTAAGTCACAGACTTGGCCTAGCCAGACAACTCAACCCTATTTGAGTCAGGAGATTTACTTGAAATAATTTAGTAGCAGGGGCTTTCACCTGGGGCAAGTAGAGGGAAATCTTCCATTAACAGTCCATGTAATTCTTAAATGGATTGCACATTTTCTACTGCTGGGCCTTCATTAACACACCTCTGAATAAAGCTGAAGGAGAAATAAACAAGTTTCATGTCATGAACTTATGTACTCACAACATCCTGCAGTTTTATCTCTGACTATCTTGCTTCTTTCTTACTTCATCCTGGGTTCTTCGAACCTTTCCTTAGTGTCTTTTTACTCTGCTAACATTTTCCTCTTTCTTTAAGCTCTCTTCTGTTTGATTCTTCTTTCTTTGCTTCCCAACTGCACAATGTTAACATCTACCATAAATTTATTTTTGTTTGCTCTGTCTACAGTGACAATTCATTCTCAAAATTAGCCCATTCCCTATCATATACCCTCCGTTCCCAACATGAATGGCCCTAAACAACAACTTGATGTCTAAGAGACTAAGTCAAAGAGATCAAGGCTTATGTGTTCCACAATGCAAAATTCAGACTGAAAGGGCTGAACATCTCCATTTCAAAGAGCATCCAGTGTCTGCGGAAGTGGTATGGACAGGTGAGCAAGAAGGAGCCCTGCATTTCACACCAGCTCCATGACTGAAAATTTCATGATAATTTCCTATGCTATTTTATTCTCACCTGTTTATAAAAACACAGAAATACTGAGATGCCAGTTATCAACTTGTTTCATAAGTGACTAATAATCCAGTTACCTAATAGAAACATTTCACAGCAGGTGTAACAAACTCCACATATTTTTCTTTGAAAAAGCAGGAAGACTCTTGCATATAGAAGGAGAGGGACACCAAATTGTTCCCCACAAAACTGTCCTTGATCTCTTTTTCATTCCATCCTATCTTCACAAGGGACATGGTCTGAATGTTTCCGTGTCCTCTACTCATATGCTAGAATTTAATCACCAATGATAATATTAAGCTTTTAAGAGCTGACTAGGTCATGAAGGTGGAGTCCACATGAATGGGGTAAGTGTCCATATAAAAGAGATCCAAGCAAGTCTGCTTGCCTCTCCCACCCTGTGAGGACACAAGAAGCATTCACTGTCCATGGGGAAAAGGCACTCAGTGGACACCAAATATTCTGGCACCTTGCTCTTGGACTTCTTAGCCTCTGAAATGGTAAGCAATGCATTTCTGTTGTTTATAAGTTATATATTCCAAGGAATTTTTTTATAGAAGCCTAGGCAGACTGAAACAATAAAATATTTCAGAGTTGAAGATTTTAATTTATTGTTATTTTTAGTAGTGCAAGTTTGTGGTACACCGTGCTTACATTCTTTGCAGGAAATTGGCACACATGCATAATGGCATGCATGCATAATGTATCTTAATTCATTTTTTTGTCTCTTTTTGTCTCTCCACTTCACCCATCTTTTATTCCCTTCCTTTTTGGTAATGTGTTTACACATCAAAAAAATGCATACTATTATATTTAATGTACCAATAAAGATAAAAAATGTATACTATTTCCATACTTTATGTGCAATTGCTGTATGTACACAACACATCTTAATTCATATTTTCACTTCATTCCTCATCTTCCTTCCTTTTGCTCCATCTCTTGCTCCCTTCCCCTTTGGAAAGAGTCTATCTCCAAACTTCCTACTTTCTTTTATTTTGCTCTCTATTTATTTTTTGATTTTCTATTTTACGGTTGAAATTTTAATCATTATGTAGATTATTTTCAGTCTACATCTCTGAACCAGAAATCTCCACTGAGCATTGCCCTTGTATATCCAATTGTGTATTTTACCTGTTATATTACATAGGTTTCAATGTTCTACAACAATTTCATGTTTAACCTATTCTAAATCATCTCTTATTCATTAACCAATAAAGAGAACCATTATCTACCCAATTATCATAGTAAGAAATACGGAGATATTCATCCCATCCCTTACACGCATCTCTATCCAGGTTACCTCAATGGTGTAAGCCTTTGTTCTTTCTTCTCTATACTCACTACTGCCACTCCAGTTTTGCCTGCCATCATTTCTCGCAACTACTGCTGTAACCCTCTCCTAAGTGGCCATAAACCCAAACTTTTTTCATTTATCTTCCATATTTCTGTCACTGTGGATGTCATCCACTACTATGCTTCTCTTCCTTCCTGCTGCAGTTTAATAGCTACTAGTGTCAGGACTGAATTAAGATCTCAATGTGTATATCTCCCACATTGTCCTAAAAACAGCAACCATTTGGGGCATATATAATTATTATCACAATTTTCAGAAGAAAAAGCTAAGGTTAAAGAAAAGAAGTAATTTGTTCAAAAACAAATAGTTAATTTCGATTCATTTGTAGAACCACCACATTCCAAAGCTCATACTTTTTTTACTGTCTCTTTTTCTGCAAGTAATATTTTATTAGTAAGTGTTTGTATTAAATAATGATGGCATTTATTGTGAGGTATTGGTATATGTACATAAGATACTAATTCGTTTCTATCTTTTCCCCTCACTTCCCCCCACACCTCTTAGTCTTCTTTCATTTTACAAAAGAATTCTAGGATTTTTTTTTGTCAACTCATTTAATTCTTATCTGGGTTTCTGTGAGACTTATTTTTCTCTCCCTTTTAAAGTATGTTTCTGACACAGGCACCATGTTGGCTGACTCATTACTGTATCCTTAGAAATAAGCACAATGTCTGTTCTCTAGTGGGTGAGCAATGCATAATCACCAAATAAAAATAATAACTGGTTCAAATCTATTAAGGATTCACATATCTCAGTTTTCTTCAAGTGATATCCCTTCTGGGACACCAATCCACATACTGTACCCAATATGAGATAGAGTCCCTGGTTTGGGACTATAACCTGAGGAGAATGTATCAGATATATTTTATTGATTCTTTATTTCTTCTGTGATTGCACAATACACTCTAAAACCTGCTGGGTCTTCTTGCCTAGTAAAAGTTTTTCTCAGTCACTACACAATCAGGAATGTGGTTAAGATGGCTTGAATTCTATTTACCACTAAGATGAGAGGGAGTATGAAGGATGACTTACTTCTATCCTCTCTGGCTTTAGAGAGTACTATATCATGCTCTTCTGAGCTAGTCAAAGAAAATCAGGTGACAAAATATTTTAACCAACAGAAGTTGCCCAAGACTTACTCACTCTGTTTAATGATGCAGCACATGCTCTTGGTACTTGAACTCTAATAAGAACTATACAAGCATTTTCCAGCACACTTTCTATCAAGAGGATTTGACAACTAAAAACCAAAGAAAAGAACAATTTAAATGTAACATCACATCCACTCAGCCTGTCACTCAAGTGCCTACCAGTGATCTGACATCAAATCAATAGTATCATGGTCCATTGAAGTCAGATCAATGGTCTCACAAAGTTTCAGAGCAGCAATAACACAGCAGCAAACTTCATGTCTCCTGTCTGTTACTACAAAGAAGGTTAACACTATCTAATTTCTCTGACTGCCAAAGCCTCAGAACACTAGTGCTTAAGAACACTGTGATTCTAACTAAGGTGAATACCATGCTAGTTTCTTATACCCACCTCCTCCCAATGTTCTACCTACTCCTGTACAGATACTAACTTGGAAAGCATTTCTCTCACTCACCCCCCCCAAGAGCCAAGTACAGCACATATTCAGAAGCTTTATGCAGAGTGCCACAAGAGAGTAAATTTCCAGTGAAAAACCTCCCTTTAAACACTTAGCTCAACTTAGAGGATTTCAAATGTCTCTGCTACTTATGCATTCAAATTTGCTTGACCTTGTAACAGGATGAGAAGTTTAACTTTTCAACTAGTAGAATCCCTTCAAATAGCCACTTCCCACTTTTTTCATTTCTCCATGAGGCCAGAAGTTAACACTTGAGAATGCTAATTTTCGAGAAATTTCTACAGAAGGATTTGATCATTTGGACAACTTAATAAGGATTTTAAAAGTACAAATCCCATCAAAATTAAATGAAGAAAAACCATAATTTCCTAATGCCCCTAGTACCCTGGAAAGGAGTAGTACAGGAGTCTAATAAAGTTGAAAAACCCCTTGTGACAAGTCAGAGCAGTATTAGACAGCTTGGTCAGACAAGGGGTACATTGATTTTAGAGATAAAATGAATTTCTTCCTGTTCCAGAGCACCTATTGCACTCACCACTGTAGCCAAAGGCTTTGCACATCAATGAGATGCAGATGAATTATTCAAAAGCTTCTGTATAAAATGCTGCTCTCTGCCATTTCCTACAAATCAAATTATTGAAGAAGATATTTGATTGTAAACATATTTAGAAAATGATTTCATTGTTGTTAGGTTGGTTTTGCTTGCTTCCCCCTCCCTTAAATTTCGTTTGCATTAAAGTGCTACAAAGTTAAAAAGGTCACACAACCCAACCCCACCCAAGAGCTTACACACCAGCCACAAAAGGAAATAAATTCAATCAGCAAAAATGAAAACCTATTACAAGGAATAGAAAAACCCTTTAAATCATGCCTAACATCCTTAAAACAGAATTGCCTCCTCCTCATCCAGGCTACTAACACATTGTTACCTAGAAAACAAATGTGTTTTTTTTTTTTTTTTTTTTTTTTTCACTGAGAGACATATGCTCTATTTATAGATCTCAAACTGCAGACCTAATGGGGTTAACCAATTCAATCTTAGTTCAAGAAAGTTCTCAGTTTCAGTAACAGCTCACTTTCAAAGCCCATTGTCCCTGGAGGTGAAAGCATGGCCTCACACTGCTAGACTTCCTGGACGTTTTCCTCACAGGTACAAAATTCCCTTAGCCAGCACTGAGCAGATTCTGTTTCTTCCTGTGTTGGGATGAACAGTCATCAGAAACGGAAGCATCAGGTGATCCAAAGGTCAAACTGATTCTGTTAAGAGACATGCCTAATGGCATTTAACTAAGATGCTACTGCCTAAGGGAACCACTCAGCAATGCCTTTGGCTTTAAACGCTTAAAGAACAAAGAAAGGGTAGGACTGTCCTACATGATGTATAGTAACAAGGGGAAGAAGTTAGTAGCAAAGGTGAAGGATTCATTTATTCAATATTTATTCTTCTTTTCTTTCAATAACCACATGTAGACTATGTGCTATATGTAAGGTACTGAGTTTAACCTAGAATCCTAAAGTCCTATTACAATTTTCCAGAGACCTCAGGTTCAGTTTTTTCTTGGAAGAATGGCATTAATGCAGATATGAATCACTGAGGTGTCATGTAATATGATCTTCTAGAAATGAACCTCTAGACAAATGAATTGGTCATTGACTTAACATGAATTGACTGATTGCTCCCTTTTGCAAAAAACTGAACTAAGCACAGCAACCAATGGAAACAAGTATCCTCATAGCACAGGATCCAAAGGTAAGGGGAAGTAATGGTTTCTCTCAGCGGGTTGATTAAAGTAACAGTAGGGATACTAGTGAAAACAGACACAAAGCCTAGCATTAATTAATTTGGCTTTGTTTTAATTACAACCAAATAGGGTTACTTTATGTTTTAAATTTATTTATTCACTTGCACATTTAGTATAATGGAACATCTGTGCACTCAGTACAATGTTAAGCAACCTAGAAAGGTAGAAATCATGGCTTAATCATAAGAACACTATTAACTGAGGATCTACTATACACCAAGCTCTCTCCTAAGTGCTTTCATGGATTCTTTTCAAACTCTGATGAAGTCACTGTCTCAAAGGATCTGGCATGTAATAATGTATGAAGGTCATTTTAGGCACTAATGCCTAAGGAAAGGAATATCACTCATTACCTAAAGGTGCCTTATATATGTTACAAATGGTACTACCAGCTCCCTGACAAGTATGATCTTAGGAAAGCGTTTACTATCTTGCTGTTATTTTTTAAAATTATCTTTATTGGTACATTAAATATACACATCATGATTGCACTCCATAATGGGGATTTGTACCAGTATAAGACACAACTTAATTCTCATTTTTTCCCACAGCCACACCCACCCTACAACCCCCCCATATATATAAAATTTGTTTCCTTACTTTTTTGTTACAATCTCAACATTGTCCCCTTTCACCCTATTTTACA
>PVIR01006934.1:0-63430 GCA_004026965.1 Petromus typicus
TGAACCTTGAATTTCATATTGAAGCTTGTGAGCTGAGCAGAGGTGAATGGGATTAGAAGGCTGGATGATTGAAGGGGTGTGGGCTCATCCCCACACGGAGATATACCACCTGCTTCACCAAAGGCTGTGGGAGTTAGGGTCATTAGAGCCTGAGTTCCTCACTTGGGTGGTTCAGAGCATTTGGGTGGGGTGAAGTGGGGTGGCTAGCAGGTGGATTAGGGCAGGAGCCAGGACCCCAGAGAATTTCCCGTCACACAGTGGAAAGGCTTGAGCATAAATTGGGATGTTGCTTTGGTTGGACATTTGTAAGCAAAGTGTAGCAAGTGGTAGCCATATTCCTACGTATGGACAGCAGACACAGCTCTTAGGCAGAGGGAGGCTGGAATGCCATCTGGAGGGAGTCTTTATTTTGTTTACCCAAACGCACAAGTAGAGCCTGTGCACAGACTGCTTGATTTGCAGCAGACAGACGGCCTTCTGGGGTAGATGCTGCCGAGGCTTTTCTCTGTAGGTAACTGTTGGAGGCTGTCGGCCACACAGAGTTCGAGCACAGCCTCTGTCTCTTCCAGGCAGATCTCCAGCCATTCCCTCATCATGTGTTTAGCACTTTGCTTCTCTTTGCAGCCTGAGTCTCCCACCTTTTTCCTAGTGCTAGAAATGCTGCCATTTGTTGGTCATGGTCTTCTGTCTGATAATAGGCCAAGGATGCCAGAGCCGCAGGGGCTCTGCCAAAAGATTCTGTACTCTCTGAGATTGGGTAGTTTTTTCTGTTGTTTGGAAGGTCTGGGGCCTGTAGGACAGGGGACTGCAGTAGCTGTCACTTGGAAGCTGGAATGGGCTTTGGTGAATAGCTGGTCTGGTCCTTTAATCATGGGAAAACAGAGGTCCACAAAGAGACAAGGACTCTCAGGATCTCTCTGGGAAGCTAGGTGCTGGGACTAAGTTCCAGTCTGCAGTTCTCTGTTAACAGATTTTTCTTTCCTTATCACATTGTCACTTGTAGGTGAAGAGTGTGAACTCCTTTGGGGCTTCTCTGTAATGGTAGCCAGGGCCCAGTGTGGGATAATTTGTGTGGGGGCAGGGGAGGAAGCAGATGGCATCCTGGAGCTGGCTGTCTTCAGCTGGCTAGGCCTCCTGTGGGTCTTGGAATCTACGTTAGACAACTTAGACCATTTTTTTTTTAGGTTTTTTTGAGACAGGGTCTCACTTTGTGGTTCATGCTGGCCCTGAGCCCAGCCTCAAACTCACATCACAGTAATCCTCCTGCCTCTGCCTCCCGAGTGCTGGAATTCCAGGCGTGAGCCACCACGTCCGGCACTGTGGTATGTGGGTACTGGTTGCTGCTGGGCGTGAGTCTCCATGCCCAGTATGGTATGTGGTTACTGGGGATCGAACCCGGATCCTTGCGCTTGCAAGACAGGCGCCGGAACCACTGAGCTAACTCCCCGGCCCCCTACTTAGACCATTTTTGATGCAGCTAGTGATATCAAAACTGCAGTTCCTTCAATACCAAAGTAAAGAGTGACTTTGAAAGACTGATTTTGCTCCTGTTTTCATGGTCAAAATTTTAGTCATCTTTAAAAAGCCCAGAAAATACCATCACCTCATCTAATGATTTAATCTAGCCTTCGATGATCTTATCCACAAGTACACACACAGATGTATTCTCTTTGTGCAGTGTAAACCTATTCACTAATATTCCCTTGGCCTGTAAAAATAACAGCTGTTTATTTGTTTGTTTGGGGAATCTTTTCAGTGATTGCTTCATCCCACATACATTGATTGTCCAGAGTGAGGGAAATACTAATGTCTGTATACCTTATAGGGGCTTGAGTTTTGGGGGGGACAGATACGAAGGAACAGTGATAAAAAGCTGTGTACACCATAACAGACGCATCTTTGAACTGCTGTGCAGTAGCAGAAAAGAGAGACAGAATCTGCCAGGAAATGGACATATGCTTCACAGAGGCGGTAATGACTGGCCGGGCCTCGAAGACAGTAAGGGTACGTTAGTGGGGGAAGGGGAGGCGCCCGGTAAGACAAGTGCATGAGCAGCAGAGGAAGGAGGCAAAGCAGTTCGAAGCCCCCGTGGTGTGCTGTGTGTGCCATGCTTGTGGCTGTGACAAGGGAGTGGTAGTCAGGGAGATGTGGGCAGGAGATGAAGGCTGAAAGGATTTCAGAGTTTGGAGTTCCGTAGCTTTATGAAATGCATTGGACTTAGTGCTTGCTATTGATGTTATTTATGGATTTATTATTTTTCCTCTATACAGTAGTTTTACAGTTTTTTTTTTTTTTACTAATGGGACCCTTTTTCCTCAAACTGATTTTATATCCATCTCCAAGTTATAAAACATGAGAGTATTTTTGCAAAAATGTAATTTTTGTCAGCTCAGTAACCTGCACAGTGTAAGTGAAGGGCAGTATTTTGGCCCTGGGGGGAGTTGAGCCCAGAGAGCCCTGCCGTCTCGGGAGCTGGGCCACTCTGGTCGCTCCCTGGCCTGGCAGTGACACAGTGGCAGTGGAGGGCCAGTGAGTGGGCACGCCAGTAATGAGAGAGGCTGTAAAACCCTGGAGTGCGTCCCCAGGAGAGTGACCTTACGAGGAAAGTTCTGGGAAACAAACCACAGGGAGAATTTACAGGAATTTTTGGTTGAGCCCACAGGCGAGACTCATGGAGAAAAGAGAAGTAATTATAGTTTTTAAGTCTATGAAAAGATACAATGAGTGACATGAAATAGCTGTTCTGCGTGTCTCCTTCCTGTAGGATGGCAAGAAATGGGTTTTTGTGCATTCATTCAGAAGATATTTATTGAGTACGTGCTGTGTTCTGGGCCCTATTCTAAGTGTGGGAACGGCAGTGATTAACGACAAACTGGTAAAGGTTTCTGTTCAAAGGAGCTCTGACATTAAGCAAATAATAGCGCAAATGTATAATTAGGAATTATTGTTGAGTACTGTGAAGGATAAATACCAGGAATCTCATTTAGACTGGCGGACCCCACGTGGGCACTGAAATGAGTCAGTTGAGGAAAGATGATCAAGAGTTATCCCGACAAAGACTGGAGTGAAGGGGTGTCCTAGGCAGGATGAATCCTAGAGACCAATCTGGCACTTACAGGAAACTAAGACAAGTTCTGTGTGTCTACTGCACAGAGGGACAGGGCAGGAAATGTCCTGCAAGGAAGTAAGGGAACAGTTGTGCCAGGCCTTGGAGGTCTGGTGAGAATTAAATTTCACCCTAAGTGCAGTGGAAGGCGTTGAAGTGTGTTAAACAGGAAATGACATGATCCCACGTAAAGAGGTGAGTCAGACAGCTCTGTGAATATCGGATTTGTGAGAGAGTAATATTATGAAATATATATTTTGTCTCTCTCCTGTTTCCTAGCCTGGAACTCCTAAATTCCTGGAATCTCCAAAGTGGTAACTATCTTCTTTGTATACTATTGAGTTGACTGATGGTTGGAGGCTCCTGGATTTCCTCAGGATAGGAATTGGTTGCCAGGGTAACAGATCATGTGACTAGAGGGTTAGAACTTTGAAGCCCATACTTGCCAACTTCTGGTCCACAGTGGTCAGTGTTGTGAACAGTCATGCCTATAAATGAAACATCCGTAAGACCCTAGAGGGATTGAATTCATAGAGCTGGGCAATAGCCAGGCGTGTGGAGGTTCCTAGAGGTTGGCACACTGAGTAGGGCATGGAAGCTGTGCACCCCTTTTCCGTCTCTCACCTTACTGGTGTTATCATCAGAGGTTATGTATCCTTTCAAATAACCTTTATAGCAAACCAGTGAGCATAAATGCTTCCTTGAGTTTTGTGAACCACTCTAGCAGATTCACTGAACGTGAAGTAGGGGTTGTGGAAAATGAGATTTACAGATGGTTGGTTGGAAGCACCAATAAACCAGGTGCTTGCGGTTGGCCTCTGAAGTGGGGTGAAGAGGAGGCAGTCTTGGAGATCAAGCTTTTACCTTGTGGTTCTGATCTGTTTCTGTTCAGACGATCATTTTCTAGGGAGGCACTGTTAGAATTGAATTAAAGGATACTCAGTTCGTGTCCGCTACAAAGCTGATCACTTGCTTGGACATGTGGAGAGAAAACTTAAACAAGTGATCACAGGAGTAATTAAAGTGAGGGATGGATGACAATAGAGTTATGGGGAAATGGGCAGGGAATACATGCATTGAAAGTAGAAGTATTTGGTGTTGGTACCTGGGTTGGATACGAGAAGAGAGAGGTAGGGAGACTGGAGGACGTCTCCAGGTTTCTGGCTCAAGTAAGCACATTGACTTCTTCGTAGATAGGATAAATCTGTAAAATCCTTCTTTGAGAAAATGTCAGACAGGGCCGGGGAGTTAGCTCAGTGGTTCCGGCACCTGTCTTGCAAGCGCAAGGACCCGGGTTCGATTCCCTGGTAACCACATAACAATACTGGACGTGGAGACTCACACCCAGCAGCAATCAGTACCACGTACCACAGCGCCGGGCGTGGTGGCTCACGCCTGTAATCCCAGCACTCTGGAGCCTGAGACAGGAGGATTGCTGTGATGTGAGTTTGAGGCTGAGCTCAGGGCCAGCCTGAACCACAAAGTGAGATCTTGTCTCAAAAATCCTAAAAAAAAAGAAAATTTCAGACAGAATCTATATGAATCCAGCCTGACCGGAGCAGCAGAAGGTATCAACTATTCTCTGGCTCTGCCAGCATAAGAAGCTCATACCCAGGGGCATCACCCCAGCAAGGATTCTAGTTCTCCCACCACATCCCTTCCTCCTCAGATGAGCCCCAAGGATGCTCTAACACCAGAAAACCACTAGGGGGAGCATGGCCTGCATTCTGTGTCTGCTCCTGAGGGAGTTTTTTTTTTTTTTTTAAATTCAAATCTTTACTGATATATTATAAATAAGTTTGAATCACTTCAGTGACTGACTTGTATCAGCTTTCCTACTGATACAGGTAGCCCTGACCTCTGGCCCCTGTACTGCTTGAAAGACTGCCTAACCTGCGATAGCTGCTCCATAAATGTTAGTTGGTTTAACTACTAGACTATGAATTTTATCTTATCATACCAATGAGTGTGATCACCTCTTGTTACTCAGCGTGGAAACCGGACCAGAGGCGTGTGCACTTTCTGGATTAGGTGAAGACCAGGAGGATGGTTCTTAGCTATGGGAGGAGGGAGAATTTAGGGATTGATAGTGTTACACAGGCCCTTCCATCTTGTCTTCTTGTCTAGACTTGAGGTTCTAGGGCCAGAGAAGGATTCCTAAACAGTGGCTTGGGTGACAATGGGTATTTCTAGTGGGTGACTATGTCCCCCTTTGAAGCTTCAATTGCCTCAAGCCATAATGTAGTTGTTATTTGTATATGTGCCCTTCTGTCATTTCCTACTGGATTTTGTCATACTTCTATATATGTGTATGGCTTATGTTTACATTTTAAACTCAAGTCAATCCAAATTTTTTGAGAATTTCACAGTATACTAGAGGTTAATAAAAATCACAAGGATTGTGCCAGGAACTGTGGCATTAATTAAACATTCCATTAGGACATCTGTAGCAGTGTTTTGAGGAGCAAAATAGGAAAATGTACCCCTTCAGGCTCCTGCGTCTTCGCCTAGGGGACGTATCAACTACTCCAATGGGATTTTATTTGGTTTATTTTTTATGAAGAGCTGCTGAGATGAGGGAAGCTCTTACTTCAATTCCCAGTTTAAGGATAATGCTTTGATATATAGTATTGTCTTTCCTTTCCCCTTTTCCCCTCCCCCTCTCCCCTCCTTTCCTTTTTCTTTCCTTCCTCCTTCTGTATTAGACTTTGAACCTAGAGAGAGCTCAGCTATATCCCCAGCCCTTTTTATTACTGTTCTTTGAAAATATGAGACAAGTTCTCACTAAGTTCCACTCCCTCCTCAATCTCAGAACCTTCCTGCCTCTGCTTCTGCATAACTAGGATTATAGGCATGTGCCACCATGCCCAGCACAGAATCTCTTTCGATGCTTATCTCTTGCCCAGTTGATACCCAGGTGGCCCTCTGTGTAGGTGGAGACTAGAAGGTCAGGTATGCTGAATGACAGGCGTCCATTTGGTAGTGGAGTCAGGTACTGCCAAGGTCTTCTGACCCTGGCTCTACCTCGTACTTTGGGATTACAGTGGTATCTTGGTCTGCGAACTCATTTCTCTCCACGATTCTGGTCACCATCCAAATTGGGTGAGAATTGAATCAAGTTTCTCTATAAGGTCAATATTGAACCTAACCATTGAAATTGATTCAGTCCTTGTTGAACTCAGTTTGTGACCAGACTCTTGGAAAGAAGCAAGTTTGTGAACTGAGGTGTTACTATACTCTACTTAATGTATACTGAGTGAAAAGGCTTAGCCTTTTTTTTTTTTTTTTCTTGGTTCTGTGACCTGGAACAAGTAATCTTACCTTTGTTTCAGATTAAAAAAAAAAATCTATTGAATTAGTATAATACCATTCCTAACTTTTAGGTCTGCTGTGTTGAACAGATATGGATAAGTCAAGATTTGGGAGAATATTTTATTTTATTTTTTTAGGTTTTTTGAGACAGGGTCTCACTTTATAGTTCAGGCTGGCCCTGAGCTCAGCCTCAAACTCACATCACAGCAATCCTCCTGCCTCTGCCTCCCAAGTGCTGGGGTTCCAGGCGTGAGCCACCACGCCTGGCACTGTGGTACGTGGTACTGATTGCTGCTGGGTGTGAGTCTCCACACCCAGTATTGTATGTGGTCACCGGGATCGAACCCGGGTCCTGCGCTTGCAAGACAGGCGCCGGGACCACTGAGCTAACTCCCCGGCCTTGGGAGAGTATTTTAGTAAAGTATAAGGTGAGATGTACCTAAAGGTGGTATATTTTCCCTCCATTCTATGCATCAGCCTATTCTACATCTCGGATGCTAGAGGATGTTAGTCAGGCCTATTTTAAAAGGACTGAGAAAGAGTCTCTGCCTTCCCCTGGAAACTGAATTTGTGTCATATGGAGACTTATTAGAAAACTGCTTAGTTTTCAAGATCAAGGGGACCACTACTATACCGAAGTCAGGAATACTTGACTAGCATTTACTCTTAGATCTTTGCCAAAGCCTAACAGCTGTATAACTTGTGGATCAAACATCTGTTATGTCTCAGTTTTCCTATCTATAAAATGGCAACAAATCTATCTGTCCACTGCATTTCAAAACAATAGTTGTAAGAGAGCTGCAGGCAGGAGCGTACACTGGGCCGCTGAGCCGGCCTGCTGTGTTCGCTTTGGATGGCAGCAGGTCGCCGGCTGCACAGAGGAGGCTGCGTCTCTGCCATGTTAGCTGCCTCGGCTGTGACTGAACTTGCCCAGGACTCTTACCGGTCCTGACCCAGTGTGTTTCCTCTCCATTGCAGGAAGATGAGAGACTGCTTGGGCTCCCGCGGTAGTACCATGAGCCCCTGTACTGGTTAAAGGCATCTCCACGACCCGGACAGGCAGCAAGGTAAGCAGAGAGGCCAGTCCAGGCGGGCTCCTGGATGTTGTGTGCATTTCCGCTCCAGCTGCTGCCGGAAAATCCCAAGCAACACAAACAAGTCGAGGCAGTGAGTGCATGGGGTTCCTCCTGCCCATGCTCCAGGACGCGGAGGAAGGACTGCTTCCCCTTCCAGAGCTCTAGCTAGCTCCTTCCCCGCCTGGCCTGGCGGGGATTCTTCCGAGTTATAAAAAAATGAGACACTGGAGGGGAGGAAAACAAGTCGGCTCACTGTCTTCTCCCTTCTGTCTGAGCTGTTCAACCAAGTTCCCGGGAGCAGTCCAGAGCCCCTGGTTACTGAGAGGGAGGTAAGAGGCGTGGAAGGCATGCGAAACTGAGCCGATCGATTGCAAGACAGAGCTGTTTCATAGAAGTTTCCCAGAACTAGAGAGCGCGCGCGGGAGAGCGCGCACTCGTGCTCGCCCTCGGTGGAGAGCGAGCGTGCGCCCTGCCCTGCCCCGCGCGCCGCCGGAGGACAGGGTCTCCATGACAACTGGCTTGGCCAGCTAGCCGCGCTGTGCTCACTTGGCTAGAAGGAGCGCCACGAAAGGTCAGGGGAGGGAGCTGTGGGAAGCTCGCAGCAGGTATCGGGGCTGAAGCCATTAGATTTGGGGGCCCTGGGCTCTCTGAGCGGCTGCGGAGTGAGCCAGACGCTGCTGAGAATGGAGTGGGCAAGAAAGCGCTGGGACTGTCAGGTAAGGGCCGCAGGCTCGGACTGCCCCTTCCTTTCTGGCCCTCGCCTTGCGCGGTTCTCTGGGCGAGCGTCTGTTCTCAGCACTCGGGGTTTGGGGCTCAGGAATGATGTCATGTTCCAACAGTTGGATTCTATTAGCTCTACGAGGAGGGAAACAGCCGGTTTTCTTGACTTTGCAGATCTAGCCGAACTCACTCTGGCTGGATCTGAGGTGTGTAGGCTTCCCCCTCGGCGGCATTATTTTACTTTTATTTACCACAAAACCACAGGATATTTTGACAGGGAGATTCCTTTATTTGGAGAAGTCATCTTCGCTCTAGCATTGTTTGTAGTGCTTGCATGGAAATGCCAGTGCCTTCCTTTCTCTGATGGACGCTGCTTTGACTCTTGTGCTATGTCTGAAAGTTAATCAAGCTCAGTGAGGAGCCTGTGGTGAGTCTCAGGTCCGTCTGGAGGAGTTATTAGGACAGAAGGACTCTCAGAGAGAGTCTGAGCAGGGGCCTCGCGCCCCTCGCTCCCGGTGGTTTGGTAAGAAGTGAGCTGCCCTTCCTCGCTAATGGGTGGGTCCTGGGCTTTCCTGAGACGCGTGTGCGCAGTCCCCAGCGGGTCTGCACAGAGTCGTCTCACCCGCATGTTGCAGAGCGGGCTCTTAGCACCGCAGCTGCTGGGAGCTGGGGAACGCCAGGCGCTGAACTTGTGCCTATTAGATATTTTGGATGAATATTTTAATCTAGTCAGGACACCTAATATGCACACTGATTACTCCTTTAACTTTGCTTGTCCTGAATCTTGGTAAGACTTGATCTTCCCTAGGGAAGTGATATGTTAGAAGCCCAGTGTGGCCCCGGAAGGAAGACCCTCCACAAAGGGGGATGAGGTAGCTCGGTGGTCGGTGATGGTATCGGGAGGAGGAAAGCTGCAGGCGTCCCGGTCAGAGGGCAGTGTCACGTGTGCTTCCTCTTTAGCCACTTCTGTTTCAGCCTTGCTCCTTGGTCTCAGGAAGCTTCATAGATCCTAGTTTTTCTCAGAGGGACGGGGGAACAGCTGCTCTCCTGGCTTTTGGGCTTTTCTTCTTGAACTTTCTGAACAGAATGTCTTTGTGTTCTGGCACACAATGAGGGGCCCTCTGATTAACTCCGGGTCAGCTTGCCAAGGCAAGCACTGGTCCTGTCCTCGATTCTGGCTCCCCAATGTGTACATGTATGCATCAGTGTTGCAGCCTGAGGGGTCCATGAGGGTGAACTTCGTGGCCCTGAACCTCAGAAGGGCCACTTCTAAAGTGAATTCCTTCTTTTAAAACATTGTAGGGATCTTCTGTTTGGTCAAAACCTCCATGTTCCTGGAGGGATGTGGCATTTTACTGTGGGCTGGGATTAAAGATGGGGTTGTGAGGAAGAGGTTTCTGAGCCCAGTGGTCCCTTGGGGGCAGTGCAGGGCCAGGATTTCAGGTCTTCTCTGCTCATGGGTTAGAGTTTCTCCTTTTTGACCATTTCTACATGTGTAAAGAGGGCTAACCAAGGGTTTCAAGGAGCAGGTTTCCTGTCATACCGGTCTCTGTCCCCTCCCGTCTTCCTCTCCTTTTTCTTCTCTAGGGCCTCACCGTGTAGTTCAGGCTGGCTTTGAATTCACCGGGTAGCCCAGGCTATCCTTGAATCATGGAATCCTCTTCCCTCAGCTTCCTGAGTCTTGGGATTATAGGCATGCACCACCATGCCTGGCCATGTTTCTTCTGGTATAGAAGAATGAATAATGAATTGAGGTTATAAGATGTGACTGCATGGCTGGATTTGGCTACTTTCCAAATGAGTACTCAACTCATATGACCTTGACTACATTAGCTGTGTGTTAGAGAGAATGATAACAACTACTTCGAGATAGGACAGTTGGGAGAAGCAAATGGGATAGTTTCCATGAAAGTAATTCCAATTAAATCAAGTCCTTAATAATGTAACAGATTATGAATTGAAGCTTATGCGTGGGACGGTCTCATTCTTCTAAAAATCACTTTGCCTCTCTCTCCTGGTATAAAGTGTCCTGTCCTCTTCTGCATGTACAAATCAAAATGAAAAAAACCTCATTTGAGATGTTTAAGGAAAGATACAGGACTTCCTTTGGGTTGGAAAGTTTAACACAAGGCATGCACCATAGACTTAGCCTCAGAAATGGTCCTTTAGGGCTGAGACTTTCCAGAGGTCTCTGAGTTCATGTGTCGTAATGTAGAGAGGGGAAGTCCAAGAGATCCTTTGCCTTTCCAGGGCCAGCTCCCTTGTCTTGCTAGGTCCTCCTGCGGAAACTGTCTTGAGTGGGCAGAGGCGTCTTTCTCCTCTGCACTAGGTTTGAAGGGTGGACTTCTAACTAGTACAAGGTGTGCCTGCTCTGAAGGCTCATTAGGGGCAGGCCGGCTCGCTCTTTTGCTCTTTCAGGAACTTGTGAGGCAAACGATAGCTGAAGGGGAAATAAAAAAGAAAAACAAGGAAATGGGAATTCCAAGGGCAGATCCTTGGATGTGTCATGGGCCTATGCCAAGAAAGGGAATAGCAGGGGTGGGGAAACTCTGGGCGAGGGTACCTTTGATCTGTCCTGTGAACCTGTAGGACAAGTGGCATACTAGGGAAACTCCCGCCCACCCCCTGCAAGTATCAGCCTTTACCGTGGGCCAGGGGAAAACTTCGCAGCCATACCCCAGACTGTTGTGTGGACAGAAGCCCCTCGCAGACTTCAATTAGGCAAGACTGTTTTTTTGTTGTTTTGTTTTGTTCTGTTTAAAAAACCTGCAATGCCCTCCTTCTGGGTGACTGACAGAACAATAACGTCTCAGTCTTGAGAAAGTTATCCACAGCTTAGGTTGGGCTGCAGCTGCTCCCCAACTCCTCAGCAGACTGCTTCCCAGGGCTGAGTCACACATTGGATCCCTCTCTGTTCCTTAAGGATTAAAAAGTAACATTCCTGTTCTCACTCCCTCTCTCCCCCTTCTCCTGCTGTCCTCCCTCTACACTCTCCCCCTGGGTTTCTTCTCTCCAAAATTAGAATAATCAGTCACCCAAGGAAGCTGAAACTTTGAAATACCTTGGAGAACAGGCCAAGGGCATCCTCTGCTTTACTAGCTGGGCCTCTGTCCGTGGAATGAAGGGCTTGGAGAGGCACCCCCCCCCCCAAACTCCAAGTCTCCGCCTGGAGCTGGGAGGTTGTTCGCCACTCCCCGCTGCATCTGCATCTGATGGCAAACACTGCCTTGGGGACATGGGAGTCTGAGTCCCCTTGGGGGGAGTGAGATCGAGAGACTTAGGAGTGTCTTCTTCCCTGTGGATTCTTTTAGCTGTGAGCTGTCACTGCTTCGCTGACTCCTGGTTTCCAGCGTTGGGCCCAGCGGAGTATGCTGAGGCAGCCACGCTCAGGCGCCCCTATCTGAGGCCGGAGGAGGCCGGGCAGCAGCAGCCCGCCCTCTCTGGCTCAGCTTGGCCTTTCCTCTGAGCCTCTTCTACACTGGCTCAGGGGCTGGGGGGAGGGGAAGGAGAATCTACAGGCAGATAATCGAGTTCTTTGAGTTAGAGGGACTGTGGAAAGTGGAGAAGGGGCCAGGAGGGCATGAAAGGCAAAAAAAAAAAAAAGACCATCTGGCAGAGTTGGCAGAGATTTCTCTTTAAAGCTGATGGGAAAACTCGCATTAGCGTGCGCCTTCTTCTGGGAGTAGGAAGGGATCTGTGTACACTGCTCTGCGGGGGAGGCACTGTGAGCAGGTCTCAGTTCGTGGGGAGGGGAGAAGATTGACGATTGGTACATCTGCCTGAGGGAAACGGGCTGTCCAGTACGGTGCTGATAGAAAAGTCTGGGACCTGGGGTCTCTTTCTCACCATCAGCCCTAGAAAACTCCTGGAGATGTGTCTGTGTCTGTGTGTTTGGAAGAGAGGAGGGTGTTCCATGAGCCCAGACTACCTCACTGAAGAATTTCTCCAAAGACCCTTCCTCTTTCTTTGGTTCTGATATCAAGAACATGTTGTTGTTGGAGATTGTGGAAGCTGTCCTAATTCTCTTCCCATCTTAAATTTCCCTGTTTGACTGCACTGTGCCTGTAAACGGGTGAATTGTATGCATGCAGGGTACAAAACTGCCATAGCGGAAGCAGGCCTGTTGGCAAGGGTTTGTCAGGAAATCATCCAGTTTTTCAGAGACCCGGACTCTTCTGTGTGGCATGCTGTCGCTGAAGGGAGTCTGTACGTGAGCCGAGTATGACTTACCGGAAGCTACGTAGTGGGTGGGCCTGAAAACAGTGATGAGGGGACAAGACCTGGAACAGAAGGAAACAGGAGAAAGGACCCAGGCATGGGGGCTGGCGAGGAAGGAGAAAGTAGCTCTCAGGGGCGGCAGGTGGAGGTAGGTAGGAAGGCTGCCTGCGTGTACACCCCTCCCCTGCTGTTGTTCAGGTCCCAACAAGTGCTAGGCGGGCGGGTGGCTGGCATGGAGGGTGACACCCTTGTTCATTTGTTGTCTGGCAAAGAGGCTTCTCTGGTGCCACGTGTGCCCTCTTGGTCTGTTTATCTATTAAGTCAGTGAATACAGTGTCTGGGCCAAAGGCTGGGGAGGATCCAAGAAAAAGTATCAAATGTGAGACTTACTCATACATGTGCATTAGATGTTGTGCTGCCTGATTTCTTCCGCACTGGCCGTCACCCTTGTGAGCCCCTGTCAGTGGGATCCAAAGAGAAGAGACATAGACCCGCTGAAGTTCAGGGTTGTGATGGGAGTCAATGACCATCTCATGCTTTCAACGCTGAGAAAAGGGAGGAAGGATCCACCCTTAGACTCTGACTTCAAGTCCTATTTGAATGGTGGAAAAGAGCCAGTTAGAGTACTGGATTTATGAGGAAGGTGAGGGCTGTAGGTCTATGTTGTAGCTTCTCTGAGGTTGTCAAAGGAAGGGGTGTGAGGGAGCATAAGAAGGGGAAAAATCCGTAGGAAGTCAGCTAGTTTTTAGAGCTCTAGTGTGGCTGAGGAACTATATTTTGGTGGCCTTACTCTGTAGAGTGCTGACCACTGAGTTTTTGTTTTTGTTTTTTTTCTTTCAATACTGAGGATCAAACTCAGGACCTGTGCTTGCGAGGGAGGCGTGGTACTACTGAGCTAAACCCCAGCCCCTGTCACTGATGTTTATAGATAGTTTTTAAGTGAATTAATCTCTGGCATGTTTGTTCAACCGTCAGTGAGTGTTGGGTGCCTGGGAAAGGTAGGGGGTACCTTAGAGGACCTGTGGTGGAACCGTCTGCTTTTGGAATCAGCATCTTACATAGGCAGTGCACAGAGCCA
This sequence comes from Petromus typicus, assembly GCA_004026965.1. Classification (NCBI taxonomy): domain Eukaryota; kingdom Metazoa; phylum Chordata; class Mammalia; order Rodentia; family Petromuridae; genus Petromus; species Petromus typicus. Next base: position 13,511 of record PVIR01006934.1, read on the forward strand.
TGGGCAGGAGCTGGCACTTGTGCATGACCTGAGGCAAGGTATTTAATCTACGTACCTCAGTTTCTCTGAGGCATCTGTAAAAAATGGATGTATTGATAATACATAGTTAGGGTTATGGTAAAGAATAAATGAAAGGATACGTGTGCAGCTACAAAGTCTGTCTGCTCCTGGGCCTGGAACATAGTAAGTACATGCCGAATCCCTCCCACTGTACAGTCACTGTCACCTTGGGGCAGCATTCTGAAGAGAGGAAAGCTGTGTGTCTCAGGTCGGAGTTACTGTACTAGGAAGAAGCCTAGTTGTTCTTTCAGAAGTAGTTTTTACTCTGTGGGTTTTTTGTTTTTTTTTTTTAATTAAAAATGTCGTTAGTGTGTGTCTGCAGTACTTACCATTTACATTCATGTTAGGGTGTTAGGTATGTTAGGTATGCGTACTTAATATATCTGAATCATTTTTATTTCTTTTCCCTTCCCCTCTGCCTCTTCCCTCTCTCTTTAGATCCCCTTCCCATCTGTTTCCGTTTCCGGTTGTGTTTTGTTCACCTACCAAGACCCCGGCAGGACTGTGTGGTAGTTCTTCTCAGTCCAGCCTCACAGTGGCATCTTTATCCCCCGGTAGGGTGCCTGCCCTCTGCAGCCCCGAAAGCTCTTCCGAACTTCTTCGGCCTGCCCCTTTCTGGGTGGCCAGTCCTTGCAGGGCCCTGGAATCTTCCTTGACTGGGGCTGGAGACCTTTCACATGATAGTCCCAGTGCTCTGGACACAGGCCCCTCTCAGCTCTCCTTCCATGAATGCTATCCACGTGTCCTTTAGGACCCAGGGTGGAGCACAGGCTTTGCAGCCAGCTCTGGGAGTTCCCTGGCCTGGCTTTTCCTTTTACTGTCTGTGTACCTCTGGTAAATTACCCTCTGTAAGCCTCACAATCTTCATTTGCAAATTGGGGGCAGTAATCTCTCCCATCTCAAAGGGTTATGGTAAGGGTAAAATGACTTTTAATATAAGTCAAGCATTCAATTCCATTCTGGACCCAAATATACTCTCAATAAATGGTCAGCTGCTGCTGTCACTGGTGGGCTCTACATCCTAGGACGTTCTCCCCCAGTACATAGCAGAACACCCTGCACAGGTAGTTAGCAGATCTGCGTTTTAGTTCTGGCTCTATTTCAAACTTGCCACCTGACCATGAGGGAACTAATTTGTCTTCTTTAAGCTTCAATTTCCTCTTCTAGAAAGTAGAAGGTATGGATTGGCTGTCTCACTGATAGTCTAATTTGACCTTTCAAATGTGTGGTATGTCTTGTCTTTCCAACTAGATTTCCAGAAGTTCTGTGAAATTAAGTTTACTCTCGCATACTGTTTATTTCCTCAGCTGGCCCATGTAATAGTTTGTGCTTGAAAAATATTTTAGTAACTTTCGATACCATCAACTAGATTCCAGGAAGCACTGTGAATTTACTCTCTTCTGACTTGGAAACTGGAAAGTTGTCCCCAGGTACAAAGGGCTTGGTTACAACTTGAAGGAGGCCCCTGACCTTAGTATGCCAGGAAGTACCAGTTACTAAGAAAGAGGTGTGTTTCACTTGATAACTTTTGGAAAGTTTTGATCAGTAGATACCTTGGGTACTGCTTTGTTCTCTTCTCTGTACCTAGAATTAGTACTGCTCTATAAAGTGTGAATAAATACTGCCTTTACAGCTTCCATCTCTCAATGGAGAAAAATGGCATTGTTCTCAGAGTGACCCTCTTGTTTCTAGAGCTGAGTGACCAGTAGGTACCAAAGACAGATCTGTTAGGGGGGCGGCCAGCCAGCAACAGTGATGTTTAGAGTCTGGACTCTGAGGTCAGATTGGGTTTGAATCTGACTGCTGCTTACTAGGTTCTCAACTTTGTAGATGTTACTGTGCTTGTCCATGGCTTGGTTTCTGTTCTGTAAAAGTACTGTCTCCTGAGGTTGTAGGGAAACCTCAGTGTGAAGTGCTTACAATAGTACCTCCTACTCCTTGTTAAATAAAACGTTAACAGTTAGTGCTGTGTTTATTATTCTCATACACTCAGCAGCCTTTCTTTGCGGCTGGTCTGTGGGGTTTGTTCTGCTGAGGAATTTGAGACTTTGTGGCCTCTCTTTATGTCTTGGGTTGATAATTAGCATCAGCAGAATGGTAGGAAGTGTCTTCTGGTTGGCATATAGATCGGAGCTCTTATATTTTTCTTTTGTAAAGAAATACATAAGCCAGAAGGGAATCTGGCCAAACCAAAGGAGGACCGAGGCTGAGAGAACCCTCTCTGGTGGTAACCTGTTTTATGGCAGAACCTTTTGTGGCACAGCAGGAGGAGCTGATAGGAGGCTGAGGCCAAGTGGAAACTCAGTCAGAGAGATCTAGGTACTGAAGAGTAGCAGGTATCTCTAGGCAGGTGGTGGTGGCTAAGGCAGTAAACTTCATCAAGACATGCTCAAGCCATTGTACCTTTCCACAAGACGCTTGGGAAGCCCCAGGTGACTCATAGCCAGCAGTAGTCACTCAGACCACTCCTGTGGCAGTGGGGGATCTGAGGACATTCCAATCTGTACTGAAGAGAGTGAGTAGCTCCTTATCTGCAAATGTAATTATAAAGAGATTGCCTTTTCCAACTGTAAGAAACAGGAACTTTTGCTGCCAAATTTAGTAGTGTGTTTTAAGTCCTTCAAATCTCCTTTGAGTGGTACCAAAGCTCTCAGCTTTGTTGTTATCTCCTGTTGAAATATTGCCTGGAAAGGTCATATCAACAGTGCCAATTTATGGGACTGCGGAACCCAGGAAGCCTGCGGGGAATAGGCGCTTCACAGATTTTCTCTTTGACTGAGGCTCTGTGTGATTTAAGGTCAGATATTCTTCTGCTTCTCTAGTTTTATTTTGGTAGACTCCTGTAGGCAAGACTCAAATGCTACAGTAGCACCCTGCATAGCTGAAGAGTCTCAGCCTTGATGATCCTCACAGCTCTCAAAACCAGGCCCTTTGCTTCTTAATGGAGGAAAGTTTCCTTGGTGCAAAACATAACAGCCCACTCCTGTTCCATTTCTGAGGAATTTAGGACCTACCGTATATTCTGATGGAATAAGTCAAAGATGGGGAAGATGGGAGAAACCACACGTGGGGCTTTGTAAATGTTATCTTTGGACAAGAGAGTTGGACCCATGGATCTGGGTGCCGTGTCACTTATCAGGAAGAAATGGGAATAGAGAAAGAAAATTAAAGGATATGACCAATCCTGACAACTATAAAGGACTGTATGTGAGTGTGACAGAAAGATACCTGGGACAGCTGAGATGGTCCCCACAGGACCGTGACCTTGGTTTGCCCTCTTTGGCTTGACTGACTTGGCTGCTGTGTTCACAGACTGGAGGCATAGACTCTACAAAGTACAGAAGCTCCTTAGATCTCTGCTTCCCTCTCACTTACCACTCACCCGTTTGTACTGAGATGTGGGAATGGGTAGCATTGCCCACTCTGGATGTGAGTCATCGCCACTCCTCTGGGCTGAGTTAAGTCCGACTGTGCTGACAGAGCCAGCTGTGAGGATACTGGTGGTAAGAAAGGCTGTGGTTTTGTTAACTCCACTCTGAGTCAGTGACCAAGCGGAAGTGGCAGAGATCAGGTTAAAAAGAAAACAACTGGAAATTAGTGTTTTATTTAAATCTCATTAAATGGACTTTTTTTTTTTTTTTTTAATTTTTGGTGTTTTGAGACAGCGCCTTGCTGTGTAGTTCAGGCTGGCCTTCAGTTCAATATATACTCCAGTCTGGGCTCATACTTTTAGCAGTACTCCTGTCTCAGCTTCCCATGGACCAGCATGCTCGGCGAATGGAAATTTTTAAAACCGCCCTCATCTCAGAACCCACAACTATTTGATGAATCCAGATAGTTTTGAAATCAGTGCTATACAGACTTGTGTTCCCGGGAACATCTAAGGTAGATGCACATCAGCATCGACTCACTGGGAGAAGATAAAGTAGAAAACCCCAGGGACCGCAACGGCCGGGGGCCTCTGGAGTCCTGGTAACAGCCAGTGTTTTGTTAGTGCATGGGACAAGGATGACTGTTTGTTTCCCTAAGGATTTACCTGGGCTTCTCTAGTCTCCCCTCAGAATCTCATCCTCCACTGTGATTCTTACTTAACAAAAATCAAGGGGGTCCACCTCTTCTTCTTTCAGAAACTGAATTTATTCAAGACACTGAGGTGGGAGGATTGCCACGAGTCCGAGGCCTATCCAGGCTCTAGGGAGTCAAGGCCAATCTGCACTACAGAGTGAGACTGTCTCAGAAACAAAACAAGACCAAAAAAAGGGGAAACTGATGCTATCCATTCACTAAACACACACCAAATGTTCATTCTGTTCCAAGGATGTAGACAGAACCAAGATAACAAATACCTTGTCAGGAAATCTAGAATGTAATTTAAAATAAATTAGATATAAAGCTATTAAAGAAGTGAAGGAAATAATGATGGTGTAAAAGAGAGGAAGAGCAACCCAACAGGTTAGAGAGGGTCTCTCCGAGAATGATGTTTGAACTGTGAGCTCCAGGGTGAGAAGAAGCCACGAATGTGCACATTTAGCAAAAGTACATTCTTGGAGAAGGAAATGAGCAAGGGCAGAGCCCCAGCAGGGGACAGAATTAGACAGGCTGAGTAAACAGAAAGGGAGTTGTCATCGTGGGATTTGGGAGCAAGTGTATGGAGGGTGTAAGATGTTGGTGAGGCTCATTCAGGTAGAGCCTTTGGCTGTCGTTGGGGGTTTGAAGAAACAGCATTAAAGGTAGAGAGTTTTGGTTTGTGGCCCAACTTGGAATAAAGGGTGGGAGTTTGGGAGATACAGCTGGCAAAGAGGAATGCTGACTCCAATGGCAAAGAATCAAGAAAAAGTACGAGTAAACAAATGATCATGTTTAAGGGTAGGCATGTGACTACTGAGCTAACAGAGTTTAAGTGGAAATATCTGTGTGGTTTCGGGAATTATGTGTTTTACAGTTTTCTACATATTTTAGGTTTATGGTACATCATTAGTAGCACTGTAATTCTATTCTAGGCCTCATGTTATACGAGGCATTTTTGTGTCATTTTAATACCCTGCACAACAATCCATGAGTGAATTTGTTGATGTCCTGATGTCTGCGGGAACCTAGAGTAGCTAACCTGCTTGATAATATGTCTTTGTGATCCTAAAGCATGTGTTTTGTGCTCGGATTGATATGTCAAATGCAGTTCTACCTCGTTATCTAAAACATTGGATCCAATGAGCCCCCTCTGCAGTTGTTATGTATTACTTACTCTCCAAGGGTCTTTTGCATCCATTGGAAGCTAGAGTGGATTTTGAATGTTTATAAACTTTGAATGGATTATTTTCAACTTTTTCTGAAAGGAGTACCTGGTTGAGTACAGAATTTTCGGATCCATGTGAAAAACAGGATGAGAGTGGGCAGCGAGGTTTAGAACACATAACCCGAGTCATTGCTTTTAATCTGGTCAGGAAGCTGGATGCTCCTTCTCATTAATACTCCATGAACAGTTAGATGTTTCAGATTATGATTTTTTTCCCTATTTTGTGTGGCAAAAAGAAGGCATCTTTTATAGTAAGAAGTTAAAACTTGTTTTTGGAGGAATTAGGTAATTTGGCAGTAAAAACTCCTGGCTCCCTAGTTTTGCAGATCTCTTTTGGAGTCTCAAGGTTGTTGGGAATTATTATTATTAATTATTATTATTGTTGTTGTTGTTGTTATTATTATTTTTGAGACAAGGTCTTGCTTTATAGTTCAGGCTAGCCCTGAGCTCACTATGTAGCCCAGACGAGCCTGGAACTCACAGCAATCCTCCTGTCTCTGCCTCCCAAGTACTGGGATTACAGATGTGAGCCACCATGCCCTACGTCGTATGTGGCTACTGGGGATTGACCCCCGGCCCTTGGGCTTGCAAGGCAGGCACTGGAATCACTGAGCTAAATCCCTGGCCCTGTTGGGAATGTTTGAACAAAGAAAATTTATCAGACCACAATTTTGACTTCTTGGAAATTTAAGTGTGACTGGTTTCTATTTGTAGATAATTCTTTTTCTGAAGGGATTGTTCCTGTTTGGATTCTATAAACCAAGGCCCAGGATTCTGACATGAAAATGTAGAGTATTTACAACATCTCATTCTTTGGTTTCCTAGTCAACCTGCTGAGATGAAATAGTTTGTGAGGGGCAGGGTGGGGTAGCACTGAATTTCAGATGCAACATCAGTTCTTGACATAGAGGAATTTTGCAAACAGTTGAATTCTACTTGGCTGTCTCTCCACCCTCATTTGTTTTAGTAACTACCGTGCCTCTAAAGGAAAAGATGTGTGGTTGGGGAAGATTGCTTGAGAGGAAGTTTTTCAGATTATGTTTCACACCGATTCACTGTGTAGACGTTAGCAGTCACCTGCCACTCTCACAGACACATAGACGGGTTAGGGGACAAGGCTGAAAGATGGCCTGAGGTTGGATCTTAAAGAGCCAGAACTATCCAGGAACTGGGGACTCACTGTGCTTCTGAAAGTAGGAAAGAAGCACAGTTGGGTTTGTGGGAAAGAAACCTGTGAGACTGTGGAGAGGACACAGCTGCAGTGGGAGGAATCTTGCCTGTTTCATTGAGTCCCAGCCGGAAAGGAGATGTTCCAGATCCTCATCTTTTAGAACAGAAAATAAGGAAGCTAAGGGCTGGAGGTCCGAGCTCCATATGGCAGAGCTCTCTGGAGCCTTACAACAGTGGATCTGAGACTCCAACGTGGGCCAAACTCTCCTTGATACTTTCTTTCTAATTCAGTTAAGTCTGAAGTAGAACCTGAGAATTTGTAGTTTTAACAGGTTGCAAGTGATGCTTCTGCTACTGATTTGGAACCCCCACTTTGCAAACCACACTTGAGAGGATTGGTAGATATTAAGGATTGAGACTCAGTACAGATTAGAGGGTCAGCTGGTAATTGGCTTGCTCTCTTTCCCTAACCCAGAGTTTCTTGTCTTCAGGTGAACACTTTAGGAGATCTTCAGTGGCTTGTTCTGTATACTATCAGCATAGCTTGGTGGAAAGTCTGTGTTTTCATTCACCGTGACTCTTCTCACAGTATCCATATCACTTCCGGGGGAGAGTTCCAGGTGTGTGTGTGTGTGTGTGTGTGTGTGTGTGTGTGTGTGTATTTCTAAACAGCTGCTTCTTATGATTTGGAAAATGCCCCTCCCATACATTAGAATCGGTGACATGTAAGGCAGGGATGCTTCCCCCTGCCCTTGATACAGGCTTCTGGCTGGCAAGCCCGTTGTGGAATCGCCAGCAGGCCAAGCACTGAGTGTGCCCTGTTGATTAGCCACGTTTACACAGGACATGCCTGGGAGATTATCTTTTTAGCTCAGGAGTTGGATTTCAAGGGCAAAGTCCGCAGTTGGCAGTTGAAAGGCTGAAAACACCTGGAAGTGAGGATTTCATCTGGTCTTCACGGACCTGGGCCCTGGTGCCGCTTCCCACAGAGGTCAGATTTTCTGCTTGTGGCTCGAGGCCCAAGCAGGTGATCTTGGGATTCTCCTGAGCGGCATGGCTACAGGCACTGTCCCTGGCCGTCTCCCTCTGCGCCTATGGCTTCAGGTGAGTTAGGAGATCTGAACCACCTTGATTTCCTGGGCATGTTTGTTTCTTGAGTCTTTTCACGAAGAAACTTTTCTGTTTTGAGGAGAGGGTCCTTTGTTCCTTACTTTGCGGTCAGTGACTTTGGGTTTTCCTCATGGCTCTCCTTTTCTTGAACTACCTGCATTAGTTTAGCAGAAGTACAAAACTCTGTTTCTCTTTAGAAAGGAGTATTAAAGGTTACCAGACTCAGCGTTGCCCAGTCTCATCGTGCAAGACACATTGGGATAAAAGGAGGCCGGTACTGGTAGCCTGAGATGAATGAGCAGCCTGTGCTCCCGTGGCCTCCGGGCTGCCCCATGGTGGAGGAGTCAGTAGTCCACACAGCGGTGGCCCATTCTGGGTAGGCCAAGAGCTGGGAGCTTGGCGAGGTTGGTGGCTGGGAGTTCAAGTCTAGTCTCACGGGCCTGGAAAGTCAGAGGTGAGAAAACTGAGCACCCTTGGTGGCTGAGCTAGGGCTGGGACTCGGCTTTTTCCCTGCTGCTGCTTCAGGATCTTGTTTTGTACCCAGCACAACTGTAGTGTGTTTCAGATTAGCAAGCTTGCATGAAACTGTCTCAGGCTAATTTTTTTCCTAATGTGTTTTTAAAAAAAAAAATCACAAAACCAATATTTCTATAGAAATAATTTCTATAGAAATGAAGAATATAAGAGGGAGAATATGAGCCTTTACTGTAACCCGTGTTCCACATGTTAGTCAGTGCTTAAAAGAGCTCACAGGGCTGGGGCCTGGCTCCTTAAAAGACTGCACATGCACTGAGTCAGGTTTAATGCACAGGAATTTACGAGATTGTCCTACAGTGGCCGCCCACACAGTCAAGCATAAAAGAGGCCAAAGATCTGTCTGGGTACATAGACAGCTGAGTTAGGTGGAAACGTTACGGGAAGTCAGACAGGGCTGGGTCCTCGAGAGAGTCAGGACAAAGGTGAAACACATCATGACTCTAGCTGGAGACACCTCTGTTGGAGACCAGGACTCAAGATAAGATGACCAGACCTATGACCTTTTTCAAAAGACAAACACTGGGCCGAGTGAAGTTTAGACAGACATCAGTCACCTCAGTGGGTGACTAGGACTCTGGACCCACCATTTCATGGATGTCTTTGTTCCTTCCATCTACACTGGTTATGTGACTTGTTTCCTAATTGGATCACTATCGCCTAAGTGAGTACACTTGTAACCTTGTTGGTCAGTCGTGGCTGTGGTCCATGTTGTACTCATATCGATTTTATTCCCCTGTAAAATGGGGCCCGCAGCTACCCATTCAGGTTCCCTCCTGGCTCTCAGGAGCTGTCCTATCAATAAATAACTTCCTACTCTTAACTTCCATTGTTCCTAAAACTCATTCTTTGATTTTTAGAGAACAGGAGGTCAGCATTATCAGTCATCTAACAGGTTGGTAGTTCATATTTCATCTCTGGTATAATTTTCTGTGTCACCTGCACTAGAAACTCAAAGGATTCAGCCAAGGGTCTAGAGCCCACACCAGTGTCCTTCAGGGTGAAGGATTCTCGAGAAAGACAAGGGGTGGGTGGTGGGGGTGGGGGTCCTACTCCTGTACCTGCCCCTGCCCCTGCCCTGGGAGCTCAAAGGGTCAGTGCTAGAAGCTAAAGCTGTAGTGCCAAACTGAGAAACTGGTGCTGGAAGCTGAGGAATGTTCGCTAAAAGTCAGGAGGCAGGGCGAAGGTGAAGGCGAAGACCAGAGTCCCTCTGAAGAGAACAGCCAAATCTCCTCTAAGAACAGTAGGCCGTAAGGAAGTTCTTCTATGGAAAATCAGCTGAACTCTTTCCCTCTTGGTCTCCTTTTTATAGCAGTCTGACAATGGTCCTCCTTAAAGTAGCACTTGCACGTCCAGAGCCACACACATCAGGTCAGCAGGGCATGCCCACTCCAGTCAGTCACCACCACGCTCCAGAAACAGAATCGTTGATTGCTATGTTTTTAAATGATACATTTGTATATTAACTTTTATTTAAAAATTATAGTCTTAATTAAAAAAGTGGGAAACAAAGTATGTTGGTGAGGCTGGAGAGAAGGTAGAGCCTTTGTCCATTGCTGGGGGGCCAAGAAGTGGAACTGATTGGCTGTTCCTCACACTGGACCCACCAGTTCCCCTCTGGGTGGATGCTTAGGAAAGCTGAAGACAGGGATTTGAGTACTTGATTGCCAGTCTTCACAACACTATTCATAGGACCCAAGAGGTGAAAACAACCCAGCTGGTCTCCACCCATTGCGTAGATAACAAATCCGTACACGTGTAATGGAATTTTTTCCACCATAAAAAGCAGTGAAATTCCGACACATGTTACAAAATGGATGAACCTTGAAAACATTGTGCTAATTTAAGTAAAATATCTAGAAATGAGCAGTGCTGGGATTACAGGCGTGCGGCACCATGCCCAGCCCACGCCTGTAATCCTTGCACTCAGGAGGCAGAGGCAGGAGGATTGCTGTGAGTTTGAGGCTGGCCCGAACTACTAAAAATGTGAGATCTTGTCTCAAAAAAAAAAAAAAAAAAAAAAAAAAAAAAAAAAAAAAAAAAAAAAAAAAAAAAAAAAAAAAAAAAAAAAAAAAAGAAATGGGAAACTCATAGAAAGTAGATTAAAGGTTACTTGGAGGTTGGAGCAGAAAACATTGGCCAGTGGTTACAGAGTTTCTGGGATAGTGAAGAAGTTTCTGGGGTAATACTAGTGATGATACTCCATGAGTTTAATTAAGGCCACTGAATTGCACATTAGTGACTAAACTGGCAAGTTTGTATTATATATTTCCCCCAAAAGAAAAAGTTAAATATAGTAATTCACTGAAATGTACAATTTACTTACAATGTACTGTGGATATTTTCCCTTATTCTTCCATCACTTTTAAAAGGAACAGTGTGTTTCTTCAGATAGATGTATCATACTGTAATTTGTTTAAGCAACCCCCTAATGATGGACATTCGAGTTGTTTCCAGTTTTCCGGCTACAAATGGTACTATAATAAACAGCAGCAAACAGCTGTCTTTGCCCAAGTGCTTGCACTTCCTGAGGCTGAATTCTTAGAAGGGAAGATTTTCTGATCAAAGGGAATATTCATTTAAAATATTAATAAATATCACCAAATTGTTTTCTGAAGACATTGTGTCAACATAATTCTCCTTCCACATCTTGCCAACATGAGTGTTATAAATCATTTTAATCTTTGCTAATCTAAGAGGTAAAAATTGACTTCTTTCTTTTTTAGGTTTCTTTAATTATTAGTGAAATTATGTATCTTTGTATGCTTACCAGGGCTTGTTTATATTCTGTTATGTTTTATTCTGCCAAAACATGTGGTTAATTTTTTTTCTTGTAGATTTGTAAGGTTTTTACTTACATGTTACTTTAGGGTTCTTTGCTGTATGTGTTGCTGATATTTTCCCTCAGTTTTAATTTTTTTTACTTTATTGATACTAGTTATTTGCATTAAAATTTTTATGTATGCAAATGTATATTTTTCTCTCATGTCCCCCCATTGGCTTTTAAATTTAACTATGTGCTACGCTTGCACAGTATTTCTTCGTTGATCAGAATTATGAAAGTACTTCATGGATTCTCATGGTATTTTATGGATTCTCATGGTTTCAGTTTTTACATTTTAACTGTAATTTTGCTTTTTGAGTGAAGTATGGAACTATGTTTTATTGATTAAAAACTAATAACCTTTTCCCTGTTAAATTTGGCTTTTATGTAAAATTGGTAAGCTTTTCATATCATTGTTTTTAGTGAATTGAGGCTACTTACACTCAAATTCTCTTTAACATTTGTTATTTAGAATATATCATAACCATTTAAAACATTTTTGTACATTTTATAAAAGACCATATCAAATTCAGTATGAAAGGGAAAAAAGCCTTTAGTGAGAAATGCAGATTGAAAGTTGTATCCATTCGTCCTAATAGTAGATTCCCAATCCTAGTTTTTTGTTTGCTTGAGTGTTTTCTATTCCCCTGTACCTAGTACAGCCACACTCTCTTCCTTTTTAAAAATTTTGTTTATTTTATTGGTGTAGATCCTTTTTCTTGATGTTGGGGAGTTGCATCAGTGCCACCAGGAAAGCTGCACAGTAATCCTCCATACAGTTATGTGAACACACTGGACCTACAGATTTTGACGCAAAAGCCTCTCCCTAAATCATAACTGATGGGAGCTGGGCTTGGTAGTGTGTGTCTGCAATCCTGTACTTCCGGAGCCTGAGCAGGAGTGTTGCAGGTTTGAGGCCAACCTGGACTACATAGAGTTCAAGGCCACCCTGGACCTTTTTTTAAAAATCGCACTTGGCTCATCCTGGCTACGGTAGAAGCATATATGGGAACTGGTGCCAGTGACACAGTGATGGCGTGTCAGTGGGCCAAAGTCCCAAGGAGTGTCTGGACTCAGAAAGGGCGTGGCTTTGGGAGGGGAGCAGCAGGAATGTGGGGAACCGTGGCTGCTCATGAGACAGATTAAGGAAGATTGCAGAAGTGAGAGACACGAGTGGGATGCAGTTTAATAAGGGCCGGCTTGTGTCCTGGACACTAAATCAATTAGGTTCTACCTAAATATATTTTTAAAGGTAGCTCTAGATCTTGGTCAATGAATTGTGAAAAGTAAGCCTCATTCAGTGGTCAGAGTGTAAGTCTGAGACTGGCAGTGAGGGCTTGGAAAATGGAGGAGAGGAAGACTGAGCTGGCGTCATTTCTGCTCTGACCGTAGAAGCTCAGATAGAAATGTTCGTGGAAACAGGCTAAGTAAGGAAGCAGGAGGAGAAACTATTCAGAGCAGTATTCCTTAGGCCCTACAGGGGCAGCGGCTGCAGACACACAGTCCACACTCTCCAGGGGCTCCGCGGTGTGGCAGATGAGAGGCGTCTGAGGCCAGGTTGCTGCTGTTGGGTCTGTGCTGGAGCAGACGGTTGATTCAGCAGCCTGTGGGAGCAGGATGGGGACCGGAAGGGTACGGTTTCACAAAGGAAGTGGTACTGGTGGGGAATTTAAAGGATGCATATTTCTTAAGTGGAGGAGACAGAGGGAACATTGCAGGTGGAAAGATGAGCATCCATAAACAGAGGGAGAGGGAGGCGGTGAGCGCAGACTGTGCATGTGCGGGGGAAGTACACAGTACAGGGTGGTGGGCCGCGCTGTCCTAGCTGGAGGAGTGAGCAGAGTCAGGATGAGACCACAGATTCAGTATGAGGAGGATCTGCCAATGTTCTGCCTTACCAGCCCAGCCCCAAATTGGAGTGGTTTAAAAATATCCAGTTATTTCACTCTTGTCTCATGACTGGATGTCTTGCTTGGGTCTTCTCAAGTAGTTTGAGTTAGGTAGTCACTGGGATCATCTGAGGCTCACTCACCCACCTCCTGTGTGGTTGGTGAGTTGGGGTCACTCAGCTGGAGACCCTCAGTTTGTCACCTTGCTTTTGAGTGCTGTCACTCTGACCCCCTAGTTTGACTTCAAGTGGTCCCTTGTAGGCTGCCCCAGGGCAGCTAGGGTTTTTTTGTTTTTTTTTTTAAAGACAGTCTCCCTTTGTAGTTCAGGCTGGCCCTGAACTCAGCCTCTAACTCAGGGCAGTCCTCCTGCCTCTGCCTCCCGAGTGCTGGGATTATAGGCATGAGCCACCATGCACTGTAGTGTGTGGTGCTGATTGCTGGTGGGCGTGAGTCACCACGCCTAGCATTGTTGTATGTGGTTACCGGGGATCGAACCCGGGCCCTTGCGCTTGCAAGACAGGCACCGGAACCACGTAGCTAAATCTGTGGCCCAGCTAGGATTCTTGGCTTCGGAAGCAGGCCTTTATCACTGCCTCCAGCAGCAGAAGGAGGGTGCATAACTTCCAGGGTTAGGGAGAGAGAAGTGTGCTGTCCTAACCTCTCATCCGGCCTAGGGGCACCAATTTTCAGGTACAGAGCCAGCTAGCTGAGGGTTATACACCCTCCTTCTGCTGCTGGAGGCAGTGATGAAGGCCTGCCTCCTTCAAAGAGAGAGGAATGTGATTTTCCACACTTGTTTTTCAAATCACTAGGACATAGAAACACACTTGAACTTTAATCCATAGAATAGTTTTTCTAAGATTTAATTCACAGCTTATCGATTTCACTGTATTACTATAGCCTGTTAGTAACACCTCTTAGTAATGTGTAGAAGGCTTAAATCATATCATTTTTCTAGCTTAAACTCGTTTTGAAAGGAGACACCATCTCCCTTTTTAAAAATGAGAAGTCAATATTTTAAAGTAAATAGAATTAGAACAGAAAATAGTTCAAAAACTTTCAGTGAATCTTACTGCCCGTGAAAATCCTCTCTTGTTAAGAGATCATCAAGTGTTAGGGAAATAAAAGCAGCAAGTCGAGGCTTCCTCCCTAATCTAATGAGGTTTGGAAGAGTCAGTAGTGAACGACTGTCCTGTGGTAGTTGCCATCACCTGACTGTGCTGCAGCGCAGTGTCCCCTGTCGGGTGCCAGGTGGCACGGGACACATTTTGGGAAGTGCTGTTGGGGCAGTGGAGCTGCTGAAAAGTTTGAACACAGGAATGATGTGGTGAAATGTGCATTTTAGAAAGATGCAAAGAAAGAAAGGCAGAGGTGTTAGATGCTTCTTATCTGTTGCATCATTTGTAAAAGATTTTATTTTCTCTAAAGTGTTTAACTTGAATCTAATCAAACTTCTGTGACTGAACTTAAACTTCATAGAAAATACAGTGAAAAGAGGAACAGTCTGGGCAAAGACACAGTCAGACAGATCTATGAAGTGAAGAGCAAATTCATGTTTAAAAACAAAGGTAGTGTCCCAAAGTGGGCTCGTCAGTCTCCACCCACAGTAAAACCCTCCCCCTTCTCTGGTTTCTCCCACTATGTCACTCGCGTTTCTCTAAGACATTCCTGACTTTCTCTCATCCCCTCTCACTCTAAATCAGTCTCTCACCACATCCTGCAAATTCTTCCTCAGTGTCCCACTATAATGGATGCTAAATGTGGCTTCTGGTTAAAGTAATTTAGCTAGATTTCTTCATTGTACAATGACAGTTTTTAGCCAGGTGTGGTGGCTCACGCCTGTAATCCCAGCACTCAGGAGGCAGAGGCAGGAGGATTGCTGTGATGCGAGTTTGAGGCTGAGCTGAGGGCCAGCCTGAACTGCAGAGCGAGACCCTGTCTCAAAAAAAACCTAAAAAAAAAAAAAAAAAAAAGGCAATTTTTATTTTGTGACTATCAGGTAATCTCTGAGTGTCCTTTGGCATGGCTGCCATGAAATCTTTCATGTGAGTGGCTTTATCTTTTAAACTTTTTATTAGATAGCATGTCAGACATACCCAAAATAGAGCAAATAGAAGACAAACACCTCTACACCCACCATTCAGCTTCAGCAGTTACCAGCATACAAGCTAGCTTGTTTTATTTCCATCTTTGTCCATTCCTCCAGTTTTCTCCACTGGATTTTTTTGGAAGCAAATTCCAGACATTTCACTATTCTATCCATAAATGCTTCAGAATGCATCTCTGAAAGACCTTCTGGATATGGTTCAGACATGCTGATTTCTGCCCACTGGTTTTTCTGGTCAGCAACGAAAGACTGGAGAATACCAATGTGGTTGAATTGATTCAGAGATAGGGCTTCATGAGGGAGGGAGGGCAGAAGGGAGGAGGAGGCTGTGGCCTTGAGTGTGATGACTCATGGTTTCTAGACTGAGTGGACAAAAAAGAAAAGATGGCTGATAGAAACTAGGAAACAGGGGAAGAGCTAAATGAACAGAGAGAGTCAAGGTCAAGGTCAAAGAGCAGTTGTTAGTTAGAAGATCAAAAAAGGTAGGCAGGCAAGGAAATAGTGGTCAGATAGTAGGACTTTTGAGGTGTGTGGGATTAGTTCCAGGTCTATCCACGGATGAGGGTGACGAATGTGGAAGTGAAGTTAGGGAGTCCGTCGCGAAGGCAGCATTTCCAGTGGTTGTAGGTACGGAAGGTGCTAAAAAGCTGTCAGAGAGAAACTGGCGTATGTCTATGCAGCGCGTGGTTTGGTATGTGTTTCTCTGTAGCATTTGTAGAACAGACACACAGCGAGAGGTGGGAAGCCTGGTCGGTAGAAGATAAGAAAAATGTGAAGCATCAGTTCCCATCACTCTGTTAAGCTGTGTGATCTCTGATATCGTTGCTCACTGGAGGGCTTTGGGGGGAAGAGAAGGCATTTAGGATGGGTATGAAAAGGAAATGTGCTGTGGGGTGAGGTTGGAGCAGGAGACCTTTAGATGTTCTTGCTTGATCACTTGAGCTGTGCCGTGTGAGGCAAGTCGGCCAGAGAGCCCCTGCTCACTCACGATGTGTCCCTGAGGTGTCACTTCGCACTGTGTCCTTGGATATGCTTTTGGCTGGGGTGGGTTTGCTAGCCAACCTTTGTAAGTTTGTGTTGTGCTCTTTATATTTTGCTTGTTAGATCTGGATGAGGACAGTGGGGGTGGTGGTAGTGGTGCCTGTCTTTGTGTTTCCTCCTGCTAGTGGCCCCTTGCCTGTTAAATTTCTAGAAAACCAGGACTGGAGAGAAAGGGACCCTTTTCTGAATTTATCTTACTGAATTGGTTGTTGTGGTACATATTAGAGTTAAACCCAGGGCTTTTGCACTGAGCTACATTCCCAGCCTTTAAATTTTTTTTGAGATAGGATCTCACTAAGGTGCATCCACGAGGCTCAAATTTGTGATTCCCCTGCCTCAGCCTCCCAGAGTGCCATTGTGAGTACCATTATGCCCAGTGCTTATTCTAGACTTTATCTCAAAAGTACCAAGGAAGTCATGTATCTCCTAGGAAGTACCCATCATTGCAAGGAGCGCAGGTTCCAGAGTTTTAGCGAACTTTGATCTGAAGTCCTGGGTGAGTCAGACACGGAAGCTTGACAGGCTGTGTGAGTGTGGTCACTGCTGAAAGAGAAATGATGAAAAAGGAAAGGGCAGAACGACGGCTGACTTGGATGGATAGCACGAAGCAAACAGGGGTCTGAGCCCAGGGGAGCCTGCAAGTGGGTTGATTTCTCGCTGTCTTGTGAAGCACCTCTGTGTGAGGGAGCTGTGACAGACTCATGCGCTTCGGTGGCTTTCTGAGTTTTGTGGTTGAGAGAAAAGTACTTTGGTTGTGCCATGTTTTTGCAATTTGTTTTCCTGCTGATTTTACCAGAGTGCAGGGTGTGTGTGTGTGTGTGTGTGTGTGTGTGTGTGTGGTAGTGTTGGTAGCAGCAGCTTGGCCTTAAGCATCTTCTGGGAGACAGTGCTATTTACATAGGAATAATCACAGAATCTAGACTGTTTTCACGTGTGTTCCTGCTTTGTATTTGTATGGTCTGTTCAGAAGAAGAGATGAAGTGGCTGGCTACCAAAGTAATAAAAACACCCCCCTATTTTTTCTACAGGACAGTAGGAGAGGATTTTGAAATCAGACCCAATTTGAATTCTGGTTCCTATTTTTACTAGCTAGACTACTTTGGGCTTTTTCTTACTTAGTATAATAAAATTGGTAATATTTACCTCATTGCGTTGTTTCAGAGTATTAGATGAATTAACGTAATTAACACATAAGAACAAAGGTTGGCGTATGGTAAATGACTGGTGTATGGAGGCCGTAATTCTGTTAATAACAGAGTTACAGATAACTGGCACCAGAAGAAGGAAGAGCGTGCCAGCGTCCTCATCCTGCTCATTGCTGAGGTCACTTTGCCTCCGGTCCTGGGCAGTCCACTTAGCAGTCTCTCAGACCAGGTAGTTGTTTTTTCAGTTTTATATTGTAATTAAATTTATACGGATTAGGGGGCTGGGGAGTTAGCTCAGTGGTTCCGGCGCCTGTCTCACAAATGTGAGGACCCGGGTTCGATCCCCGGTAACCACATACCATACTGGGAGGGGAGACTCATGCCCAGCAGCAACCAGTACCACATACCACAGTGCCGGGTGTGGTGGCTCACGCCTGTAATCCCAGCACTCGGGAGGCAGAGGCAGGAGGATTGCTGTGTTGTGAGTTGGAGGCTGAGCTCAGGGCCAGCCTGAACTACAAAGCGAGACCCTGTCTCAAAAAAACCTAAAAAAAAAAAAAAAATAAATAAAAATATACGGATTAGACAGTAATTCTCTTTTATTTCTGCCAAATTATTTTATTTTCTTGTTTTTCCAGTTATATTTCCTTATCGTTTTTATACCACACGCCTATGTGTGTTGATTTCCTATAAAGATTGCCGGTAAGAGTAAAATCATTGCACATAATTGCAGCTCAGTGAAAAACACCATGGAAGGCGCTGAGTTAGTGACGTTTGAGTTTTTGGTGACTGGACAGACAGACTGAGCTTGAAGTGAATACACAGATGAGGATGAATAGCACATCTTACAGATGGTCTCCCTTGGAATTCTGTTATGAGTTAGACAGTTGTTCAAGGCCTTGAGCGCTGTATTCCATGTACTATTTCCAGCTGACAGCAGGTCCACAGACTTCAGGAAAGATGTGAGAAGATGGACTCCAGCTAACAAGGTAGAGCCGCGTTTCTGGGCTCTAGCGTGTACTAAACAATTATTTTGTTTAATCTCTATGGTAGTCCCGGGAGGGAGGGGACTGACCCAACGTGTAATTCCCCTTCGATAGCAGGCAGTGAGCTTCTCTTGTATTTGCTAGCTGGAGGCTGACTCAGTGCTGAGGGATCCGGTGGATGAGCCCATCGCATTCTTCTCTCTCCTCCTCTCTGCCTTGCACCATAAATGCCGGGGACAGATTGTGCTCGGCTTCATCTGCGTGACTTTTTCTGACCTGCACATGACTGTCACCACTCCTAGTTCACAGCAGCCTTTGGCATTTGCTGAATGAAACCTACATCACAAATGAATCCTCAGCGGATGGTGACCAGGGGGATGTTCCAGATACTGAAACACAGCACACGGCCTGTTCTTGTGTTAACTTTGTTCGATAGAATGAGGGGGATTTGAGCCACAGAGAAGTTTGCACGTGTGCCCTTTTACACTGTCTTTTCCTCTTTGGAGCAGAGATACTTGAAACAGGAAAAGCTCCCATCTTCTCAGGCCATTTTTAATGTGTAGAGAAGCTGGTGAGTTCCTCACTGTCCTGGGGACGTAGAGATGAAGCTCACTAGAAAGAAAGTCAGACAGCTGCTCCTTGGATGAGACCCACAGCCCGGAAGTGGACGGTTAGCTTAATTTCAGGACACACTCATGGCATCAGATGCTTGCCTTCCTGGTTTCTGATTATTGCTCGGCCCGCCGTGGGCTTGGGTGATGGGGACGGGCCAGGCCTAGACAGGAGACATGGGTGCAGGAGGATGTGTGTGCTGCTTCACAGACGCCAGGCAGCCTCTCCTGTGAGACGTTAGTCGCCCCTTTGTTTGTCTTTTCTCTCCCCAGTCTTGGTGCTATTACCTGTCTCTTGGCTTCATGCTTTCTGCTTTCAGCCTTTTTCGCGTGTCTCCTTTCTGGCATACTTAGGACTTGAGAATGAAGACGGAGACCTCTTCTGTGCTCTGGACTTGCAGTCCTTGGATCTTTTTGACTTGAAGGACTTCACTTTCATTCCTCTGACAGTACCTGTGGCATGACCACACCTTCATCCTCGTCACTGGGAGCAGTTCTCTCCCCCCCCCAGGATCTTGAATCCCCTTTCTTCCCATTTCTGCCTGTGTGCACCTCCTGCTCCATCATCGTCCCCTCCCAACATTTCCTGCAGCTGTGCCTTGCTTGGACAGGCTCTGAGCTGCCCAGGGGAACGGCCCACTCAGTATTCTGTTCGGCCCCACTCTCAAAGATAGGAATTCTTGTCGTGTGCTTGTTGGTTACCGTAGTTTTCTCCTCTTCCTTCCTGGTCACAATCAGAGTGTTCTGCTATACCCTTTAGATTGGAGTACTGCTTTATCTTTTTGAAGGATAGTCCCTGGCTCATCATTTCTTTCTCAGAAGGTTTCTGATTGTCCAGAGAAAAATTGCTTATCTTGGTTCCTGCCAGCCTCAGATCTGTCCTTTCTCTGTCTCTCCCACCAGTTTGCTTTCAGCAAGCTGCCATCAGCATGAACATCTGCTTTGATTCATATTTGCTCTCCTTTCCTGCGTCTAGCTTTTGCTCATGTGTTCTGTGTAGTCTCAGGATTTCTCCTTTATTTTATTACCATTTGGTTTTCCAGGTCCGGTGCTTTCTATGAAGCTCCCCTCATTTTTTTTTGGTACCGGAATTTGGAATCTTGAACTTTTGAGATAGGCACTGGAACCACTGAGCTGAATTCCTGGCCCATCTCTGAAGCCTTCTTGTTCCTTCAGTAGGAAATAAGCCCTGTCCACCTAACCTACCACATTTGGCCTCTCTAATGGTAATCCCTAAGGGCACTTAATTCATCTCTGTAATGGCACTTGAAATAGTCTTCTTGGTTTTAATTGGCTCTGTGTGTGTCTCTGTATCCATCTTTACTAGCACTTGAGTTCCTGAGAATGAGCCCACGTCCAGTGCATTTTGGTGCGTGGCCAGCATGAAGGACATTGGTGCACACTTGTTTGATGTTGTGTGTGAGTTGAGTGCAGGTGTGACTATTGAGTATGAATGGAAGAAGGGGAGCCTATTGCCCTGGCCTATGAGAAACTGATAGTGTCTGCTGTTTGTGTCCTTGTGAATGAAGAACCAGATTCATTGATTGGCCTGACCAAGTAGAAAAACAGTCCAAGTTCCAAACCTGCGTTACTGCTGGGGGAGCCTGAAGCTTGTCCTACTGCAACATGCAGGGGCTTGAATACCAGGAGCTTCATCAGGATGTTTTGGGGGCTTTTGGCCTAAGGGATTTAGGCTGGCTGCATTCTGTGCTCTCTAGGGGAGAGATTTCCGGGTGATATAGAGCAGGAAAAGGAAACACTGAGCATGCTTTGGGCAGAAGTCTGCAAAGAGGCTGGAGAGCATGGTGACTTAGAGGTGAGGGTCCTATTTTCCTCAGATGAGGTCATTTGCTTCCCTCCTTCCCTCGAGGGGCTGTGGCTCAATTGGATATGGAAGAAATGCTACTGGCATGATATTTGCTGTTTTTCCTGCCTTGGGACCTTGAGTCATAGCTTAACTCTTCATTTCAAACAGCCTTCAATCTCATTTTCAGCTAGTGTTTATCCTTTAAAGCCTGGCTCACGGGTTCTCTCCTGAAGAGGTCCTGCCCTCAACACCGGTGCTACAGCCTCTGCACCCTGACCATAGTGCTCCAACATACCTTCAATCAGTATCCATCACATGAGTGATTTGCTGTCGTGTCTCAGCTTCCTACTTTGTTCTGCAGTTCCTTGAGTGCAAGAATTATCTCCGGCTTTTTTTTTTTCCCCTCCGCTTAAAGCAGTGATCAGTAATTCCTGTTGATTTTATTGGCAGCCTGATAATGGAATGTTGGAGATGATCATTAGCAGAAAAACTGAAGGTGGGAATTCAGCCTCAGCTCCTCCCCAGAGTAGTCTAGGCAGGCAATGCTCACTCAGCTCTCATTCTCCAGGTGTCCAAGGGAGGAGACTGGGTTTCTGGCTCTGAAAGCTGCTTTCCAGTACTAGTCAGGCAGGCAAGGCAGTGAGGTGTCAAAGAAGAGGGAGGTGATGGCTGGGTCCCGATGCGACAGTGACTCACATGGGGTGAGCTGGGGTATGCCCCACAGCCACCTAGGACATGGGAGCTGTAGGCGCACATGGTTGGTGGGACGATGGTCCCTTTCCTGAGTGGGAAGCAGGCTGAGGAGCAACAAGCCAGTTGGCAGACTTGCCTTTCTGCCTTGAAGTACTTTGTTTCTGTTGCTAACAACAGACATGAGTAGTGTAAATAAAACACAGACACACAGGCACATGGACACATACGTGGAGACTGAAAGTATGAGTTGTCAGAGGAAGGGGAAGAAAATCTGGAACTGAGTCTCTGAACATGAGCTGTGAGCTCTGGGTCCTCTCTCCACCCCGGTGATGGGTCTGTGAGTAGCCCTAGTTGTGTCGGACCATACACACATGTGGCTTGTGTTTTGGGGAAGCTTCTGGAAGGCGTGAACTTCCTAAGTGTGGACTGAGCCGGATTCAACCTTTCTGCCATGGTGGTCTCAGTAGCAGAGGGCTGAACAGTTCACGCTTCTTTGGGGGCTTGAGATTTGGTGGGCTGCAAGTCTCCATTGCTGGGAATCTAAGTGGGGATGACTTAGATGTTCTTTTTTCCCCTCTCCTCGGGGTCTGACAGGTATCTGTGATCATGTGTAAGGATTCTGGGGTGAGGAATGCATTGCTGTGAATTTAGAGCATTCCTGAAGATGCAGAGCTTTGAGCCCTTGGTCTACACAACTCTCATCACTCAGGATGAATATTTGAGGATATAGATTATTTGAAGTAGGCCTTGATTGGGCTCTTTTTGCCTTCTTGAACCATGTGTGATAGTCCTAAGGAATGTCCCTCACTTCAGTATCAAGTTAGTAATAGTTTCATTCTTTGAGAAGCACTGAGATTCCACCCCAGGACAGGGTGAAATGTACAAATAGTGAGACCTCTTACCCCGGGCATTGAGGTGGTAGCATTTGTCTCCCTGGGTAGGGAAAGCTGGATTAGGATAGTCCTTTGCATTTAGGCTTACGCATCTGCCTTGGGATTTCCTTTTTATTTGGCAGTGCTCTTGGCTGTCATTGACACTCAGCAGCTGCTTCCATCCAGGGGTTCTAGCGCCCTGGTGGCTTGGGAGTGGGTAGGACGCATATATCACTTGGCATTTGTTACGACAGGACGCAAAGGAACAAGGTGCATGTGAGTGAGCTGCCTGTTTTTATAGTTTAGAAAGTGTGCAAGATTCTCATAAGCTTTCTTGAATAGGAGAGAAGGAGGTAGGGTTACTATTAGAATGTAAGAATTATATCTTATCCTGAAGAGGCCCAGGGAAATTGCCTCCCACATGATGTGACCCTTCTTCATCTCTGTAGTCCGGTGGTATAAAAGTTTTGGAGCTCCTGAAGACAAGAGTGGTCATCCTCACTGTTTCCTAGTTTAGGACGGAGATCTGAGGCCCTGATCCTGGTCCCCTCTGCGGACATTGACTAGGACTGTTATTGAGTGAGATTGGCCATAGCCAGTTTAGCTTTTATCTAAGTTGATAAAGCTTCACAGCAGGGTTAGTGTGTGTGATGTCAGAGAGCTCCGTGGTTCTTATTCTAAATCACTAAGGCCAATGGACTTCCTGGAAAAGCTGAAGAAGAGGCCAGAAGACCTCATCCAACTGGACTTTATGCTCTTTTACCTGGTCATAATCCCTGCAGATGTCATAGCAAGCCTTTGAGTCCTTGTTATCTGCATACTGCAGGAAGCAGGAAGGCTCATGTTGAAGCTCCTCCCACCAGTTAGAGCAAGTAGAGCTGTGTTGTTTTCCTTGCTCTGTCCTCAGTGACTGGCCTAGTGCCTGGCACAGACGAGTTGCTTGGTCATTGTTTGTGGATCAAATGTTTTTCTAGCTTTTGCTTAAAGGGAGCGTTGAACTGAATGCAGTTTGGATAAACAGAGAGGAAGGGAGAGAGCACTCTAATCCTGGCAGTGGTTTGACACATAAACATGGAAGCAGCCGTGGACATGTTTGGAGCAAGAGTCTTTCCTGGAGAGAGATATGGGAAGGAAATGGGGATGAGGTGGTAGCTGCAGCATGATCAAAGATGAAAGGAAGGAGAGAGAGGTGAGATGGGTTGGAACTGGAAGAGAGAGGTGAGATGGGTTGGAACTGGAAGAAACTGTTTCTGCTGAAGGGCAGTTATGATGGGATGTTCTGACGCTCCAGGGTGCTTACTCTTTATAAGCAAAGAGGGCTGAGGCTGGGAGAAGAAAAAGGAAATAGCTGATGTTGAGGTAATACTTAACACGTATTTAGTTAATACAGACTGTCCGAACTGTCACACAAGTCAAGTGTGTTCTATAAAACCAGATACCATTGCACTAAAGTAGGTCTTGAAGGCGTGAGCTGAAGGAAAAATTGTAAAGACGACAACATAGTTCGTGCCTTCATATTTGGCTATATTTGGCTTTTATTTGGTTAAATTAGAAATGGCTCCAAGGACATCTTCTTCTTGGGCTCTGCGTCCTAAAACTTGTCCTTGAAGCCGCTGGGGCTGTTATCTGGCTTGGTTGGGGTTGCTGAGCTTTTGCAAACTCCCAGCCAAGAGCTAATGTCCTTGGGCCTCAACTAGGGTGTGTCCCCAATCCAGCCATCTGGAAGGTCAGAGAAATTAGCCACTAGAATGTGCTCATTAGTGCTGGGAGGGGTGACAACCTGTCAGTGGAATCCTGAGCCTGGGAACCGCTTCCCTCACAGGGCTTTCCACAGTTGGAACAGGCTGTTGCAGCGCCGAGTGCTCCCTTATTTGGATACTAAATTTTCTGGGTGAGATTGGACTTCTCGTTTGTTTTGAGTGAGTTTTTAAAGCAGCCGATCTTCTTAAGAGTGATTTTTGAGGAGATAACATGACATCAGAGCCATAACATTTTTTTCTTTTTTTACCTGATTCAGAATTTTCAAGCTTTTCACCCATCCACTCCTTAGACCCCGATGAGGTTCTAGGACCGTCCTTCCACCTGATCTCCTTTGGGAAGAACTGTGTAGTTCATCATGAAGCCAGAGCAGGGTGGCTAAGGCTCAAGAGTCTGTTTCTGGGGCTCGGGGGCAACTTTATGCTCAGCCCTGGGAACTTATCTCTCGGCTATGAGGAGTCTGTTGTGTCCATTGACAGGATAGATTTTTAGTTTACTTGCCCACACTCAGATGGTGCAGTGGTGGAGCAGGGCATGGGCAAGGGGGTGGGGTGGTAGGGAATAGTGCTGCCAACGGCGAAGAATCCTGTGTGGCAACTCTGAGGGCCCACACCTGCCCAGCCCCGGGCCAGCTAATCCTACACAAGCTCAGCTCTGTTGACCTTTGGTTCTGGTTGAATCTTGCAAACCTCGGGGAAGTAGTTCAGCTAGTGGCAGTGACATTGGAGTCTGACAGGAGAAGGGAAAGCAGGAAGGAGAACGTGTTTCTGTCAACAGAAGTATGCTTTCACCAGCCGGGACTTGCTGGGAGGCGGCCGTCATTCAACCCTTTGGGTGATTGCTCTAGACTTAGAGCGTCTCCTGTAGGTGAGTCACGGAGACAGGGACTGAGGCGTGGAGTGAGGCTTCCACCTGCAGCCGTCGGGAACCCCAAGTGGAGCCTGCCTCAGTCGAGAACTGTTGCTACCCAGAAAGCAAGTTCTTTGAGCAGTGGGAAGTCCTTGCCATACAGTATCTTATTTAATCCACACAAAAACACTTTGCGGTTGGAACTGTCATCGCCATTTAACAGATGGGGAACTGAAGCTTAGAAAGATTAGGTGGTGCGCCCAAGACTCTGGAGCTCGCGCAGGCAGTTTTTTACCCTGTCTTTTACTCTGTCTCTCAGAGTTTGTGCTTTTCCCACCATTCCTGACAGAAGAGACCATGACAAGCCCTTATTTTTAAACGCACTTTGTATTTTAGAATACTTGTAGATTTACACAAAAGTTGCGAAGATAGTACAGAAAGTTCCCAGAGGCCCTGTAAGCCATTTGGGTTTCCCCCCCACTTTTCTGGTCTGTTTTATGAGGGTTCATCCGGGGTTTAGGGAACAGATTTGGAAGGAGGACATTTTTTTTCAGTGTGGTGATCATTCAGCGAGGGTTTTTTTGGAGCGCTCCTCACCGTGTGTTATTCTAACTCAGTCCCACTGTCTCAGCCGTGCTGGCCTGGGCTAGACGTGCCTTGCCATGCAGCTTCAGTGCCCTGCTTTCGTGTGTCCAGCTGGTGTCCTGTGGCCCGGAGCCAGAGCCCTCCTGAGGGACACAGAGAGAGGTGAGGCCCATTCTCTCGCTGCTCTCTTCAGCCTACTTCGCGATGGTCTCAGGCTGGTCTGAGGTGGTCGCTGCTGTGGGCCCAGGCTACAGTCTGCAGGCAGGGTAATGTATGTGGGCAGCGTCCGTGCTGTGGTCCAGGTCCCGGGCACATTCTCCATTTAAGGGAGAGGGGTCTGCCGTGTGCTTGGCCCCGGGTGTGAACGGGCCTGCCTGAAGTTTGCCCGTGGCCTTTGCTGGATGTGCTTTTTCAATGAGATCATTCCAGAATTACATTCCTGTGAAATTATATTTCACTCAAGACGTGAAGTTGGATTTGTGTAAAAGCATTGGCATAAAGTGCAGGCCTTAGAGCAGGGCAGAAAGGAGAATAAGGATAAACAGTTCTTTAGAAGGAGAAGACAGGAGAGAGCAGACAGTTGTTAAATGGTTTTGCTCACAGCTGGTATACCACAGCACATCTAGGAAACCTGATCGCCACCCGGCTCCCGGGAGCCAGCCTTGGTGTCCCAGGCAGGATGGGCTGGAAGGCTGGGCGGAGGGCGAGGAAGACGCCCTGGAGGCTCCTGGCCCTGAGGTTGCTGGAAAGCTCAGGTGTCTCTTCTTGGCATTCAAGGCCCAGTTTCTGTTTCTGGCCTCATTTTGCCCGCTTTCTCACATCCAGCTTCTCTGTTTTCCTGTTCTCATTCATGCTACTTCTGCTACTGTGATGTGTCTACTCACAGTTCTCTTGACACCAAATGTGTCACCCTCACCGCGACAGGCAGTTCTCCGCAGTATCACAGTCACACACCGCAAACACACACACACTCGCCGGCAGGGTGTGATTAGTTTCCTGTATATGATGCGTGTGTCTCTCTATCATGGCTTGGAATGTTTGGCTCTCTCTTTGTTTACGGAGAGAACTCCAGTTACTGTAACGTTCATTTCAGCATTGCCTTCTCGGAAATCTTGTCTGCTGCCATCAGGTGGAGTCATTTTCTGGCCTCATCATGCTTCACTGTCCCTTTTGTTCCTGCCCTTCTCATTTGATGTGTATCAGAGGACAAAGATCATTTGCCCCTGGACCTAGTTCAGGGCTTGGTGACCTGTTAATGTCTATGAGATAGTCATTGTTGGAAGATCTGTATTGCTGACTGAAACAGCCATAGAGCAGGGCTAACTCAGGGTATGTGGAGAATCCAGGTGGTTTGCAGAAAAGGTGGCTACGTGGCGCACAAGTGTAGCACAGTTTGTGGGGTGAGGTGACAGATTATTATTTCTGGCGAGTTCCATTTTTTAGAGACAGACTTTAGAGGCTGAGCCTGCACTCACTCAAGGTCACATGAAACTCTGAGCAGCCTTTGTTTGTAGAGATGCAGCAGGGAGGAGGGGAAAGAGCTCTGCAGGTAGAATGGGGGATTCTTAATCATGAATCAGTGCTCTTAATCATGAGAGCAATCGTAGAGTACCTACCGTGAAGCTGACATTAGTCCAAGCTCTCTATGAACATTCCCTCCTTGACCTGACAGAACCCTGTGACTAGGAATGGCTGACTTATGGAGAAACTGATGTCACGCTGCTGTCAAGCAGTTCTAGAGGTTCTGCATTTCTTAGTTGAGTGACCTTGGGGTGAGCCCTCACCCTTCTTTGGAAAAGAGGAAAATCGTTAGCGCAGGTAACCTCTTTGGGTGGTCGGCGGACTGAGATAAAATATGGGAGTACTTTTGGAAAGTCTACAGCTCTCTTTAGTACTTTGGGGACCTCCTTGGGGGCAGGGCCAAGGGATGAGGCCTCTGTGGGAACCAAGGTGGGGCGGCAGGATGTGCGGCAGCGCTCTGCTAGCAGGAGTCTCTGGACGTTCCTCGAGCTAAGGAGGCTCCTCCGTGTGGTCTGAGCTCACAGTGCCTCCAGGCCTGACAGCTGTCTGGATTGACCATGATGCCCGTGTAAATAATTATAGGTCACTGAACAGAACCACTAGTCAGCTACATCCCTCAAAAATGCCTAATTGTAGGCTACAAATATGAAAATACACAAGGGCTTAGATATGTGCCATACCGCATTACAAAGAGTGGTGACATGAGTCAGCTGTGACTTGGGTGGCTTTTAGTGTGTTGGGAGTAGCGTGGTGAGCATGCTGCCCGGTCCAGAAGAGGATGTGATGGAGCACACCTGTCATGCTGGCGCTCTGGGAGCTGAGGCAGGAGGATCACAGGTTCAGGCTCAGCAACTCAGACTAGGTGGGACCCTATCTCAAGTAAAAAATAAAACAAAAGGGGGCTGGAGGTGTAGCTCAGTTTAAAGACTTCGGTTCTGTCCCCAGCACCATAAAACAAAATAGACAAAAACAGGAGGACAGGAAGCCTCTGTGCCAGGCTTCACAGAGGGAAGGACAGGGGTTAGGACAGGGATCGGTGCAGAACTTTGGGAGCTTGTGAACCCTCAGAGTACGGTAACATGTGGCAACTGTCATCCCAGTACTGCTGTAATTTCTACACTCAGGAGGCTGAGGCAGGAGGATCACTGTGAATTCAAGGTCTGCCTGGACTACAGAGTGAGACCCCTTGTCTCAAAAATAAATACAATGTAATGCAATGCAATGTGGTACAATATAATGGAAGATGGAAACAATGCACATATAAATTTTCTTTGGAGGCACTTGGAGTTTATTAAATACTTAAATGGGTCTGTGACTTCCAATTGAATATTGTTACTGTACCTGAAAGAATAGACATTTAGGACAGTCCAATATATATTCCTTTTGATATCAAAGCATTGTTGGTGGATATTGCATATTCTATCTAAAATGGTATACTTTTGTTTGTACAATTTTTCATCATTCAGCTCTGAAGGAATTAGCACCCATGAAGGGTACAGATTTCCCTTTAGGGAAAATTCAGACAATGTTGTAAAATCTGAGGGCAGTTTCCAAACAGGAATTTCAGAAATGTTTTGAGAATGTATTGGAATAAACATGCAGGCCTCTAAGGACTACTGTGAAGAGGATAATCACTGGTGTATTTGTTAATAATGTTCCATTATCTTCCGTTATATTCTCATGCCCCGGGACTATAACCCTAGTGCAACCTGGGTTGAAGGTCTTCAAATGGTTTCTTTGAAAATTACTCTAAAGCATTTATTTTGTCATTCATTTGGTTTCTAGCTGGATGGGGAAATTTTAAGTTCTTTGAAAAGTGAGGACTGGAATACCTTAGATCCCCTACCTGGGCCTACTGGAATACCTTAGATCCCCTACCTTATTTATTGCTGGGTCGAGGCAGCCGAGTTCCCATGAATTCTGTGTTGTCCTGTGGCATGTGGAGGCTGTGACACGCCCAGCCTGGTTGCTCTGTTCTGAGCTATCAGTGAGGCTTCTCCATGGGGTCTCTGGAAAAGAAGCCGCAATCCAGATCTTCAGGCTTAGGAGTCATGGTGGTGGAAGGGTTTGCCTAGAACTGTAAAAATCGAGGAATGGTGGATTGTTAGGTGTCACCCATGCCAGCCTCCAGAGAAGAGGAGATGGACTAATCTTTCCTTTGTGTGTGTGTGTGTGTGTGTATGTGTGTGTGTGTACACACACGCATGCGTATACACACACGCATATAGTACTGGGGGTGAAATTTAGCAGCATTCTGCCATGAGCTGTGTCCCCAGCCCTTTTCACTTTTTATAATGAGACAGGGTCTTACTAAATTGGTCAGACTGGCCTTGAATTTTCAGCCCTCCTGCCTCGGCCTTCCAGCTTGCTGACATGATAGGTGTATATCACCACATCTGGTTTACCTACCTTTTTCTCTGTTATTGTCCATGCGTGCAACTGAGTAAGTAGTGTGAGGGGTTCAAAGAGTACTTACAGAGTCCCTGTGAACAGTAGCTTCTGCAGACTGTTATTTGTTTATTTCTTGGACATATAAATAAGCTCCTATTATGTGCCATTACTCTTAAGTTTTGAGATACTGTCATGAACAACAGGCCTTGTCTCCCGAAGTGTCGCCTGTAATCGAGACATAAGGAATTTAAAAAGGAATTATTGTCTGAAGTTAACCTTCAAGAATAAAGAGTTCTTGTGCCGGGTGTGGTGGCTCACGCCTGTAATCCCAGCACTTGGGAGGCAGAGGCAGGAGGATTGTGATGTGAGTTTGAGGCTGAGCTCAGGGCCAGCCTGAACCACAAAGCGAGACCCTGTCTCAAAAAACCTTAAAAAAAAAAAAAAAAAAAGAATAAAGAGTTCTTCCTTGGGCCGGGAATTTAGCTCAGTGGTTCTGGCGCCTGTCTTGCAAGTGCAAGGGCCAGGGTTCGATCCCCGGTAACCACATACAATACTGGGCATGGAGACTCACCCCAGCAGCAACCAGTACCACATACCACAGTGCCGGGCGTGGTTGCTCATGCCTATAATCCCAGCACTAGGCAGAAGGATTGCTGTGTTGTGAGTTTGAGGCTGAGCTCAGGGCCAGCCTGAACCACAAAGCAAGACCCTGTCTCAAAAAACCTAAAAAAAAAAAAAGTTCTTCCTTGGTTTGGTCTGTCTGGATCTTCTCAATGTCTGAAGTCCCTTTGGGGAACTGTAGAAAACACATCGAACCCCCTTTTCCCACGAGAGCCTTTCAGAATTCCCAAGGCAGTCGTCACTCTCCCTGCAGAGGGCTTTCTCTTCTCCAGGGTAAACATTCTCAGTTCTTTTAGTCATTTCTCCCGTGACAGGCCTCCCAGTGCCCTCTCCATCCTGGTCACTATCTGAAGGATGCAGTCCCAGCTGACAAAGTCTTGTCCTGTTGCCAGTGAGGGTCCAGAACATGACACAGTGTTTCAGTAATTCATTTCCAGGGAGTGGAAATGCAGCCACTCCTGGGTCTTCACTTTTCTCTACTTTCTTTGGGTTCGTGAGAAGAAAAAAGGCCTTAGATTTGGCCACACTAAGAACATTTCATATTTGGCCAGCCCTGGAATTGGGGACAGTCTTCTGTCTCCTTTCTGTCTGTTTCCTGCCTGCTTGGAGGAATCTATACAACCTCTCCTTTTCTGAGTCACTACCCTTCCTCAGCAGGAAATTAGCATGAGAAAAGCAAATTTTAGCTTTGTCATTGTATTCTATTCTTGTCCTTTGTCACTTTCTCCACCTAACCTCCAGCTAAAACAACAGAAGTTGTGTCCTGTGACCTCACAGAAGTTGGCCATTGTATCCATAGCTGTAATGTCACCAAGACAGGATTATGACCTCAAGGAGGAAAGAAGGGAGGGAGGAGAGTTGGCAGGAAACCTCCAGGGAACAAAGAAGATATTATCTTGCAAATTCCACCTGAACTGCTCCCTGCAGTCTCTCTCTCTGTGGATTAGCGGTTTGGTTTAGGATTATGCCCCAAGTCAGAGCCTATGTAGAAGTCTGCTGGTCAGCTGGCTTCTGGACTGGCTTCGGGTTTTATTCATGAGGTTGGTGCTGAATAGAGCGCTTCAGGGAGAGAGTTCAAAGAGGAGCCTGGGAGCCGAGAGCAGATGTGCATGGAGCCCTTGGCCCCAGAGGAAGCTGCTTTGCAGCCACTTCTCTTGAGACCAGGAGACAGTGCTGTTGCTCCCTGCTGGCTTGGGGCATGATTGGACCTGGCTCCTTGACAGATGTAACAGCGCCTGCTGCAGAGTCTTCCACGCTTTCTGATTTCATGGGCCTTAGTGTTTGCGTGATTTTTTTTTTTTTTTTACAATGCCCATAAACCCAAAGAAATAGCTAAGTTTCATTTATTAAGTAGCTAGGTTTAAACAGTGTAATATTTTTATATCCTTATGCTAACATACTAAGTAGCCATCTGAAAAAATTATACACAGAAATTGAAAGGAAAATAGTTTTATTTCACTTTTAAATAACCACAGTTACTTCTTCGTGGGGATGTCCCAGAGGCTACACAGCGCCTCAGCACTACCACCCCCGTTTCCCATTGGTTCCCACCCCCATTGGTTTTCATGCGATAGTTGCTTTGTAGCACAGCAACTGTTGAAAATCCAGCTGATTTGAAAAAGAAATGAAAGAATGTGACACAACCTAATGCTTAGAAACCGTGAACTTGTAGAGAGTCTGGCAAATGTTGCATGTTGCTCTTTTTCCCTTAAAAATTTGAAGTATCTTGCTGTACCCCCATGAGGTGATCACAGTGCTCTTGTGCACCTTGGCATACAGCTTGGAAACCCACAATCTGCAGTAGCACTTGCTCTGCTTTGAAGAGGAATCTAAGGCAAATTCTCTTCCCATCGTGACCCTTAAAGGAGCTGGAAGCTGGACGGATGGACCCTCTGTATCTGCTTTTGCATCTCCAGGACGACTGTGCCATAAGCCTCTTAACGGGGGGCCTGTTCGTGAGCTCATGTTCCTAGATTGGGAAAAGTGACGATGAGCATCTCTTAACTGTTTTGTTTGATTCAGAGCCCCCTGAACTAGAACACTCAGAGGAAAATGGGGTTTAACACCAAGAATCGGGGGGCCAGGGACTACATCTTCTACCAAAACCCAGTTTTACTTTTTATCTTTGTCTAGATAAAGCTGGGTTGCAGGAGTATATTCGCGATGGAGGTTGGCTTCCTGCCACAGAAACCAAAGGACTAATGTTCTTGAGTATAAGTTACAGAGCTCAGAGCCAGCCTCCCTAGACCTACGTTCTGCCACTTAACTTTGAAGCTCTGGGTAAACTAGTTAATGACTTTGAGCCTCAGTTTCTTCATCCATAACCTAGAGATGATAACCGCTTTCTCATACACTATAGTTATTACAGAGATTAGGTGAGACAAATGCAGGCATAGAACCGGCAGAACATGGCCACATAGCTGTATTTTCTTCTACTGCCTTCTACAATTGAAGAATCAAGGACTCTACCCCAAAGGGAACATGAGCCCTGATGATCTAAGACAGTGGTGGTGAACCTTTCAGACCCCCTGCTGCGGCTCATGTGCCATAGGTTCGCCACCACTAGTCTAACACCTGCAGATTGAAAGTTACTCTGTACTGCTTTGGGGTAATCTTGTTCTGTGAGTCTAGTATTCACAAATCTGCTGTGCTCTGCATCCTATATTGTATGTTAACACATTTATTGAAGTGTCTATATATCCAACTCAACAGATTTT
This sequence comes from Petromus typicus, assembly GCA_004026965.1. Taxonomy (NCBI): domain Eukaryota; kingdom Metazoa; phylum Chordata; class Mammalia; order Rodentia; family Petromuridae; genus Petromus; species Petromus typicus. The sequence continues at coordinate 46,095 of PVIR01006934.1, forward strand.
TACAGCTGAACCCACTTAACCAACATGCAGACCAAGAAATAGAATATTATCAGTACCTCAGACTCCTCCTTAGTCTCCCTATAGGTAACCTGCCCCCTCCCATTATTCTGACTTGTAATAGCATAAATTCGTTTTACTGGTTTTGTATTTTCTACAAATAGAATTATGCAATATGTACCCTTGATGTCTTTTTTTTTTTTTTGATCTTTAGTTTTTCGTACTAGAGGAATGATATGGTATTTACACATCTGTGTCCTATGTATTTCACTTTTGAGTATGGCCTCAACGGGCATCCATTTAAGTATAAATGACTAATTTATCATTTCTTATGGCTGGGTAATACTCCATTTTATTTTTGTAAAAAACACATCTTCTTTATCCAGTCCCTTAATGTCTTTTCTTCAACACCATGCTTCAGAGATTTATTTGTGTGTGTAGCTATATTCATTTTCATTGTTGTATAGTATTGTATTATGTAAGTGTGCCACAGTTAACTTTTCATTCTGTTTCTGATGGGCATTTGGGTGGCTTTCTTTTTGACCACTATTATGAATGACGCTGCTAGGTGTATTCTTATTCTTGTCTTGCTCACACGTCTGAATTTCTGTTGGGTATGTACCCAAGAGATGAATATCTGGGTCATAGGGAATATGTATGTTTGGTCTTTGTACATAGTACCCAGTGTTCTTCCAAAGTGGGAGCCTAGCATTCATTTATATTTCCACTATCACTATTTGTGAACTCCAGTTGTTTTACATCCATGCTAAGACTAGCACTCTGTGTTTTATATATTTTTAATTTTAGTCTTTCTGGTTGTGTATGTTAATGATGTCAAATTATGCTTAACATTTGCATTTCCTTGATGACCAGTGAGGCTGGATACCATGTCATGTATCTTTTGGGTGCTTGGATATTCTCTCATAGATTATCAGTTGTAGTCTCTTGCCAGTTTTCTCTTTCCTATTGATTTGTAGGAATTCCTTATATATCCTAGGTATGAATCTTTTGTTAGGTAAATCTTCTGAGAATCTTCTCCTGCTCTGTAAATTTCCTTTTCACTTACCAAATGGCATTTTAAAAATGATCAGATGGGCCAGAAATACAGCTCAATGGCACTAGGCCTGCCTGGCAAGTGCAAGGTCCTGAGTTTGATCCCTGGTACTGCATAAATAAATATAAACAAACAAAAATACATACTATCAGATTTATTATCATATCAGTGTTATATTTAGCAGTGTTCTCCATTATGGTTATCACTTTTTGTGTCCTGTCAGAGAAATCCCTGCTTGCCCCAAGCTTTTGTTTATAGTTTTTCTGCCACTTGGAGTATTCTTCTCATGCTTTATCTCCTGTGAGTTCTGTTGCTTCCTGTCTCCTCTGTGGCCCTCCTGCATACCCTTCCTGGCCATGAATCAGGTGTCTTTCTCCTTCTCCAGAACTCTGTGGTTGCACAGCCGTCACAGCTTATTACACTGTACGAGAACCTTGTCTCTCAAGGTTACCCTATGACAGGTTCTGCCTGTCTTCTCAGGCAGAATGGAGAACTATTCCAGGGCAAGGACTAAAACATACCCCAGTAGCCTGGGGCTATTTGGAAAGACATTCAGAGGATTTGAATATGTGCCCCTTTATGGTGAGCATGAAGATTTTCTACGTTTTATGCCTCGGATTGAAAGTTAACTACATCATTGTGCTGTATGAGGGGCTGATCAGTAGTGTCCAGAACATTGGGTGTTAGTAAAGGAAGCCTAGAGAAAAGAACTTTGCATCTTGTCAGAGGAAAGCCATTGCAGTCTTTTCAGAGAGCACCTGTAGTTGAGAATTGTGTGAAGCCACCTTGTCTATAATCTCTGAAGTGCTTAGAGGGTATAGTCTTTTGCTGGGAGTGGTGAGACCCTTCCTGGGAAGGCTGGTAGGGCTGGAAGATGGGCACATGTACTGGAGCCCAGAGCTGTCCACCCTGTGCAAAGAGTGCCTTTGTGTGTTGTGTGTGGGGGAAACATTTTTAGGGTGGTTACTGCATACCAGGGCCTATTCCAGGCAGCGAGGGCACAACAGTGAACAAAAACAAAATGCTTGGTTTCATGGAGCTTATATACACATAAAAGTAGAAAAGCAAAAGTAAGGGGACGGTGTGCTGAGGAATCAGCAGTGTAGGGGTGGTCATAATAGGGACCTGGTTGATAAAGAGCCTCCTAAGTCATTTACTTTGAGTGAATCAGGACCCACATTTTTGAAGGTTTTGAGAAGAGGGACAGGAGCAACCCTGGTGCTGGTGGCAGGTCATTGTGATGGTATAGCTTGTCGAGGGGCTGTTGTGATTGTAATGAAGTTGGGAAAAAGTTACCTGAAAGTGAGAATGAGTGGAGGTATTAAAGTAGAGAGTTGGGAAAGCGAAATCCTCGGCTCCCTCCGGGTCCTCGGTGTCCTCTGCTTTCTAGATGGCTTCTCACGTTCTCATTATAGATGGGACATTTCCTCTGGGCTGCAGGTGAGAAGACGGAGGTATTGAGACTTGTGCAGTCCTCCTGAGACGATGCAGCTTGTTGTGGTGTGCTTCTCCAGGGCAGTGGAGGCCTCTTGCCATCCGCCAGGGGAATCTGAACCAGACTAGAGAGCCTGTGGAGCGTGAGAATGAGGTCAGGATTTAGGGCAGAGAGGTTTCAAAATGACGTTGACATTTGAACTGGCTGTTTAAGAAAGAATGGGGACAGAAAGCCTTGGAGACGGAAGGAACTGTTCAACAACAGATCAGAGGTGGACACATTCCTGGCAGGTGCAGAAGTGGCCACTGCAGAAGTTTGATGGGCCTGGCCACAAGGAGGTCACTGATGTGAGAAAGGTCAGTGGCCTGGCACCATCTCCATCGTGGTCATATACCCATCGTGCTGTTCTTTTTTTTTGAGACAGGGTCTCACTTTGTGGTTCAGGCTGGCCCTGAGCTCAGCCTCCAACTCACATCACAGCAATCCTCCTGCCTCTGTCTCCCGAGTGCTGGGATTACAGGCGTGAGCCACCACACCCGGCACTGTGGTATGTGGTACTGGTTGCTGCTGGGGTGAGTCTCCATGCCCAGTAATGTATGTGGTTAACTAGGGATCGAACCCAGGTCCTTGCGCTTGCAAGACAGCCGCTGGAACCACTAAGCTTAATCCCTGGCCCCTGCATCGTGCTGTTCTTGACCAAAGGAAAGAAGCCAGTAGTTAGCTCAGGAGCACGGTTATTTGTGAGACAAACTTCCATTCTGCCTTCTTTTTTTGAGGTGGTGACAAGTTACTGGGCCAAGTGGGCTCCATCATTCCCGCAAAACTAGGTTTATCTGCTTGTGGAGAGTCGGAGTGTTGGGACTGGCAGAAACAGCTGTGTCTAGGTTTTCAAAACTCTTTTGGAAGGAACCAGATTTCCTTTGGCCTGAAGTTGCCTCACATGCTGTCATTCCAGTTCAAGTTTTTGGGAAGTGTTTTAACCCCAGCCGAAAACCTCTGCAGAAACTGTGCTGAAGTAGAGAAAGACCATCTGGCAGAAGAAAGGGACTGAAAAGTAGTTGAGGTTGAAAATGTAAATTGAAAGGGCTTTTTCTGAGGAGGAGAAGGGCTGGGAAAAAGGATGTGGGAGTGATAAATGGACAGTGAAGGGATAGAAAGGGTTTTAAATTTTTTTTTTCCTGAATATTATTCAATGACAGTAAATTTGTCTTTTCCTGTGGCTGGTTGAAGGAGATTTCAGCCTCGTAAGTATCTTTTTAAAACGCCTAGCAAATCTGACCTCACAGTATAGCTAACCCTGGTTCCCCTCCTCCTGACAAGGCTTATCCTCTTCTTGATGTTTCTGCTTGAAGAGCTCTCTGGATGTACCGTCTCGGAATCTGGGGCCGAAGTGACAGTGATGCAAGGTACGAAGTGTGCTGCAGCAGTGAAGGGAGGAAGGGGGGCTGGCGTCTTCCAAGGCATAGCGTAGCCTGGAGAAACCTTTCCGGGAGTACTTTGTAGAGCACCGGGTGCCTGCCTAATCATCCCGCTGCACCCTCTGCTCTTCATTCCATTGTAATCTCCTTTAGGCCTAACAGAGCCAGGATTGTTCTAGGAATAACCTTCCCTTCCCTGGGTTGTGGGTAGGTGGGGCAAGAGGAAGTATAGCAGAAAGAGAAGGAGGGAGGGACGCAATCCAGGGAGATAAAAAGAAACGGGCCGGGCTGTGGCTACTTCTCCAGTTCTTTGCTTAGATTATTCTAGGAGCCTTCCTCCCTTTGAGAACCAGGCAGGTGGTCGGTTGGGAAGAAAGGCAGAAAGGAGCTGTGCTTCGCTGTCTCTGAGGACCTGGGGGGCTCTTTTCCCCAGGCATTTAGCAGAGGCTTTTCCTGCTTCAGGGGAACGGGAGAGTGGTGAGCACTGAGGAGAAAGTCTTGATTTAATCCTGTGACTTGAGTGCAGAGTTCCTACGAGTCTTAGAGGAAGAAATGAAAGGTCAGGCCCTGTTCTTGGGAGGAAGGAACGACAGGGACAGCAAGGAGGAAGCAGACTTCCTCGTGTGGATGAAGACAGGTATAGGAAGGAGTTAGTGGTTCTGGCTGCAGTGTCCTGGCTGTACCCATGTACTCGTAGTGTACACAAGAGCTGGGTTCCCTTTGCTGACTTTTCTGTCCCTTTGGGTTGCTCTTAAGCTGTAACTTCCATAGGAAGAAGAATGTGGATGTCTGCAGAAAGTCTCCTGTGTCTGAGAAGATTTCTTTGTAAGGTGTTGTGACTTCTTACCTGGACTAGTAAAGAAGAGTGCTTGGCAGTGTTTCTGTTAACCCCAGTGAGATGAGGCTTCCTACCCCGCAGTCTCGGGCTCTGTGAGGTATGCTGTTACACAGTTATACCTGCACGAAGCCTGAAGGGATGTATACCTGAACAAGGGAAAGCAGGGCCTTTGGGGTTTTTGCTGTAAGATTGAAGGTGCATTCTTAGAGGCACCTATGAAACCAACCCCAGTGTGCCCCTTCTTGGGCCTTTGGGAAGCATCTATGGATAGGTGTTGGGTTGGATTGCAGTGACAGAGAAGGCCTGGCCAGAGCAAAAGTGGGGAGCCTTCTAAAGGGTCTTCCTTCCTGCAGCAGTGAGAGGACGGGGCGGGGGCTTTTGAGCAGCTGAGAGGCTGTGTCCTGCACTGCCACAGCTCAGTCTATGGAGCTATGACCTCTCCTGCTCACTGAAGAAGTCAGGTCATCACCAGGTGAGGCTGGCTAGGTGGAGGCCCTGGACATGGGCCATCCTTGAATGAAGAGGGCTCACCACATCTAACTGGATCGCCAGTACTCACCTGTGGCCAGCCATTGCTGTACGGAAATAATGCAGACCGTAATGGCAGATTTTCTAGTTGTTCAAGAGAAGCTAGACTTTGAATTAATTTCTTAAGTGTATATAAATTAATTCAAATTATTTTAAAGGAAAAACAAAATGGGACATATCTTTGCTCTTATGAACCATAGGTTTCTAGCTTCTGGTATAAAACACCTTTTCCCAGGAATTTGGATTTGAGGACAGAGTACAGAGATTGTTAGCCACCTGCATAGGAGGAAGGATTGTGTTGAGATACAAGAAAGCTGAGCACCTCGAAGACTGATGAACTCTTTGGATGAGCTACGGGTAGCGCTTTCTTCAGATCCGGTGGTGGACCTGGTCCCTTGTCTTGGAGAGCCAGTGGTTCTGTGCAGAGCACAGTAGCTAAGGGCAGGGGGTGGAAGGAGAGGAGCCACATGTCCACCTTTTATTTGCTCACTGCTGGGTCACCTGTGGGTTACATGTTGGGCGATAACCTCTTATACCTTCCCAAGTCCTCAGCATGTTGCAGGACACAGGTTCTCCTACTTACAGACATGTAAGATAAGCCCAACATGCTACTAGAAATGTACGCAATAATCCTCAACCCATAAATTCCCATTTAGTTGGTAGAGGTGGGGCTGGGGACTATGTATTTTTAACAAACCTCCACTGATGTTAAAGGAAGTAGGTGGAAGCCAAGCGTAGTGGTGCATGCCTGTAATCCCACATTCTAGGAGACCAAGGCAGGAGGACTTGGTCTGGGCAAGACTGGAGCCCAGTCTGGACAACTTAGAGAGATTCTGTCTCAAAATAAAACATTAGAAAAGGACTGGTTCTATTTGTTTTGGCTGCTTTTTTTTTTTTAATATTCTTGTCAATTAAAATGTAGATTAATTGTGTCTAGTGATTGCTTCTTGCTTCATAGATGGCTCATTTTGCATCGACAGTATTTATAAATTGATTCCATCATTTCTCATTTGCCTTTATAATGTGTGGTTCTTTTAATTTCCTTTGGACCTGTTGTAACATCTTACTGGTTCCTTTGTTAATTAGTGAGTCAAATAAAATCTTTATACATGTTCATTTTTGGAAGCAGGAGGGTATTTTATATTTTATATTCCTGTATTTTTTACTTTGAGACAGGGTCTTGTTAAATTGTTCAGGCTGGGCTTGAAGTTGTGATTCTCCTGTTTCAGCCTTCTAGAGAGCTGGGCTTACAAAAATGCTTTGAATATTCTGGAAACAAGTTCAGTCGCAGATATATGATTTACAAATAATTTCTTCTACTCCATATGTTTTCTTTTTATTATCTTAGTGATATTGCTTACAGTGATATGAGTTATATCTTTTTTTGTTTTCTTACTTAGGCTTTTGTAATACCTAAGAAACTATGCTCATTCCAGTATCACAAAAAATTATTTCTGTATTTTCTTCTGAGATTTCTTAGACTATATTTTAGCTCTTACATTCAGGTCTACAATGTGTTTTAACTTAATAATTACATAAGGTTTGTGGTAGAGTTCCTGCTTTATTCTTTCCCATCTGGATATCCGGATTTCCCAGTTGTTGCAAAGATTCGTCTTTACCCCCTGACTTGTCATAGAGTCTTTGTTGAAAATCAGTTGCCCATAAATGTGTTTATTTCTGGGCTCTTGATTCTATTCCATTCATCTCTGTTCCTACTGCTATCTTAGCACCATTATGCCTTGGTTACGGTAGTTTTGTAGTACATTTTTAAATTAGCAAGTCTTCTGCCTTTGTTCTTCTTTTTCAAGATTGTTTTGGCTGCCCTGGGTCCCTTGTATTTTCATTCAATTTTAGGATTACCTTTTCAATTTCTGTAGAAAAACCTGCTGTGATTTACATGGGTATTATGTTGATGCCACAGATTGATATGGGGAATATTATCATCCTAAAAATGCTAAATTTTCTGATTCATGAACATGGGATGTCTTTAATGTCTTAGTATTTTAAATGTTTTTAATATCTTTCAATGATGTTTTATAGCTTGTAGTCCTTAGGACTTGTAAATTTATTTCTAAATGCTTTATGCTTTTTGCGGGTGTTGTTAATGAAATTGCTTTCTTAACTGCATTTGTAGATTGCTTGTTGCTAGGGCCTAGAAATAAAGTTGATTTTTTTTTTTAAAACATTGATGTTAGATTCCACAAACTCTTCTGAATTCACTGTGTTAACCAACTATGCATCACTGTGACAAGGTACCAGAAGTAATCAACTTAGAAGGAGGCGAGGTTTGTTTGGCCCTCAGTCCATGGTTGGTTGGCTCTGTTGCTCTGGGGCTCTGGTAATACAAGACATCATGGTTCCTACTGCGTGGCAGAGGTGGACTGTTCACTTTCCTGGCAGCTAGGAAGCAAAGAGACAGTTGGCAAGGGGATGAGTCCTAACATCCCCTTGAAAGGTAGACCCCTGTGACCACACAGCCCCGCCTCTTGAGGGCTCTGCCAATTCCCAGAAGGCCACGGGCCAGAAACCTAACCAGGAGCACATTTAATGGACATTGGAGGAGCAAAGCCCTCACTCACTAGTTTAGTAGTGTTTTTGTGAAATCTTTAGGATTTTTTACATATAACATCATGCCATCTGCCAACAGAGATCATTTTACTTCTTTCTTTCCAGTCTGGGTGTTGCCTTCAATTTTAGCCTTTTTCTTCCTCTTGTTATTTTTTATAAAAATACTATTTCCAAAATAATGGTGCTTTTACCCTTAAGTGATAGTCTGCCTAACAGTATATGATATGTAAATGAATTTCTTTTTGCTTTGTAGACATTTTAAGACCTCTCTATATACGAATTTATTCTACCATATATTAGAAAAAAATGATTGGCACTTCTAGCTCACAATTTTATGATATCTAGTAAAGTATTTCTTTATCAGAATGGTCTTTCCTGAGCATCCTGTTTATAATACTACATCCTCTTCACTTTTTTCCTCTCCTTTGCATAATTATTTTTTCTTTATTCTACTTTTTGTGTTTGTTTTCTGTGAGACAGGGTCTTGCTATGCAGCCCAGGCTGGCTTCAAATTTATGAGTTTCCTGCCTGAGCTTCCCAGATGCTGGAGTTATAGGCATGCACCACCCTTCATTTCCCTTCTCACTGCTAGTATCTTATATACAGACCCTAAAGGATCATAGGCAAGGTCTAATGCATGCGTATCGCCTGCTTTTCCCTACAGAGATGCGATGTCCATGAGCACAGACGCTGTGTCATTTTTTGCTAGGTTTGCCTATAGGTTTGAATATAGTTGCTCAGTAAACTGTTGATGAATGGATGACTGATTGTATAGATCAAGGTTGAATTTTTTAAAGAAAGAAAATCGGTTTCAAGTTTACTCACACAAAAGACACTGAATAACTAGTAGTTTAGGAGATGTACAGATGTGGGAAAAATAATAAATGCTGTATGGAAGTTTGAGGAACTCTTGAGAAATGAGAAGAGGTAAAATTGAGATGGATTTTTTTCTTTTTCTGTCTTTACTTCTTGGTGGTGACCTGGGGTCAAACCCTAATCATCATACATGCTAAGCCAGAACTCTACCACGGAGCTACATCTCCAGCCCTGAGATAACAGGTTTTTAAAAATCATTTTCTGTGAACTGATAAATTATCTCTTACTTAGACTGTTCCCTATCCCAGGCCAGTGTTCTCTGGAGGCTCATAAGCTGTAACACATGGAGTTGAGCATATGTGGGAAAGTGGTTTCCATCACCTGCCGCGGCATCTTGGCAGTCTTGAAGGTCATCTGGAAGGTGTAGAGGTGCTTCTGACTGCCTGTGGAAACTTGGCTTACAGGCTTGTCTTCTTTGCAGGGCTCTGGGTTTGCAGAGAGCCGAAATGACCATGACTGCCAACAAGAATTCCAGCATCACTCACGGAGCCGGAGGCACTAAGGCCCCTCGGGAGACTCTGAGCAGGTGGGTAGGGGGGAACTGTCAGAGGATGACATTAGGGGGCAGCATAGTGGCCTGGGTTCTGGGTAGGATTCTTGCCAGAAGGTTAAGTAATTGTCATGATTGTCCCTGTCCTGGTAACCTGTCTTGGCCCAGCTTCTCTATTAGGCAAAAGTCTTCTGTCATGTAGACACCATTTTCTAGTTCCAGAAGTCTTCATGAGACACAGCAAACAGTAACCTTAAAATGAGCTTTGCTTCCTGCTGTTGGAGGACCCTGGGTCAGCAAGCTGCAGATGCTTTTCTGACTTCAGCCTTTTCCCAAGGTGGGGACAGCTTGGGGCCTGGGCCTGAGCTAGGTTATGCTGTCAGGGAGCCTGGCCACACTGGAGTAGGGCTAGGTTGCCTGGAAGTAGATCAGCACAAGTCTAAGCAGGAGTCTAGATCCTGTAAGAATTTAGACTGGGAATTAAAAAACAGCTTAGAGAATTTTAGTCAGTCTAAGCTGCAGTTTCCTTTCCTGTTTTTAACCTTTTTACAAATGGGAATGTAGGCCTATAGGAAAACTGTAAATTTTAGAATTGTATAGAACTGAGTTCAAATCAAAGTTCTATTTACCGAATAGTGAGATCTCATCTTTAAAATTACAATGGTAATAGTACTTACCTCATAAAGTTTCTGGGAGGATTAAATGAGATAGTATACAATCAATGCTTATCATAGTAGTGGACATGAAGCTGCTCATTAAATATTATGAGATGAAAACTTCCAGAAACAGGATTGAGAGGTAAGTGTTCTCACTAAGGCTTCTTAAATCCTGGCCGAGGCTGGCTGTATGTCCTGGAAGAATCTCCAGGCTGTTTTATGCCCCTTCTGCTAAATCCACAGTTGGACAGAGTTGTCTTTTGGGCCCCCGGCCACTAGAAGGGACAGCTTTGTGAATGCTCTGCTGGGGCTGGGGGAAGGCCAGCTCCTTCCTGGACATCTGGGCTGTGTATGCGAGGCTAAGCCCAGCGGGGTGTGGCACACTCAGGTTTGGCAGAGATGGTGGTAGATGTTTATTCACTGAGAGCTGGCATCTAGATGGGGCACAGGATGTAGCTCCTGGGATGTAGCCCCTGGCATACACGTAGGGCTTGGTCCTGGCAGAAACATTCTGATTAGATTACTGATAGTCTAGTGATCCTAGCTACATGGGATACTGAGGTGGGACAATTGCAAATTAAAGGCTTGTGGGGGAACTCAGCAATTTATCTCAGAATAGAATTTAAAAAGACGATAGATACGTCTTAGTGGTAGAATGGTGGCCTAGCATACATGAGGCCCTGGGTTCAATGCCCAGGATGACACACATACATACCACAGGACAAAAACAGTCTGTTGGCCGCACAGGGCTTGGTAGGCTCTATCTTTCTACCATATAAGAGCTTGGCACTTAGCCAAATGAGTTCTGTACCTACAGCAAGACCAGTGAGAACTGGTCTCTGAACAGAGCTCTTCAGAGCATTTGTTGTCCAGGATATAAATGGGCCGAGATCCCAGAGTCTTTTTCTCCTGTTTCCTGCTTTTGGTGGCCACTTGGCTGAGCTGTTGTGGTAGCGCGTCTCATTCCTCACTTACCATGCTTGACGTGGCAGGTGAAGACTGGCAGTTAAGAGTTCTGGTTTTTAAAGCGTCAGATGACTATGGGGGTAAAGTAAACACGTGATTCTGTGGCGCTTTTTCTTAATTTTAAAGAAATAGCTTATGTAATAGTAAATTTAACATTTGGAGATTGCTGTACCCAGCAGGCCTCCAGTAATTTAAGCATTCATTTTTTACCACATTTGTGCTGAGTGGAGGGGTGGGAGGGACTGTGTAATATTTACAGTAAGTTGCAAAGCAGAGTCAAGTCTGCTCACAGGTTCCCAGTTTCTATTTGGAATAAATGCCTACATGTTTCTAAATGTTTTCAAAAATTCCTCTTCCCAATGTGCTCACCATCAAAACATGCTGGATGGTGTTTGTAAATCTGAACTTTGGATGTATCTTTAAAAGCATCTTTCCAGCCCCCTTTCTAAGTATTTGCTTCCTCTCTGCTTACATTTCCGTTTTTCTCTTTATCTTCTTCTTTCCTTCTTTTTTGGATATTTGGCTTTTGGCAGGGAATCTGTGACCAGCTCTATCCTTCTCTCAGAGACCACTGGGCTACAGGGTTGGTTAGACGTTGTAGTCTGGTGGTTTCTCTGGTTCTCTCCTCCCTCAGCCGTGACCTGCGTGCATTCTTTGGCCAGGATAAGGCCAAAAATCACCAATTGATCTAGAAAGTCACTCTCTGAATTGTGAGCGTTCTTCTTGGCACCAGGCTCCGTGCTGGACACTGAAGAGCAAAGAACCTGATTCACTCTCTCTAAGTCATCTACAGCTTGGATTGATAATCTTGGTGTCTCAAGTTCTTAGTCTGACCTTTCAATAGAGGTTGGCGGTGACCAGATGCCCTTTTATCATTGCCAACCCAGGAGTCCAAGTAGGAGTACACACCTTGGTAGGGACCTCTGTGTCACCCATCATGCCAGCAATACTAAAAGTCATTTGTTTCACCAGCTTTGAGAAAAGAAAGGGGTCTGGTAAACTGGTGAGGGGGAGCTGGTGGGACTGGTGAGGGGGAGCTGGTGGGATTCTCAGATCGCTTCTGATTCCCAGCCTTACTCTGTCGGTGCTGATGACCTGGGGTGGGACTAGAAGCAGCTTGTCATTTGCAGACAAGGAAGTATTATGTTGAGAGCTAATTCAAGTGCTTCCATGGGGGTGAACTTGGCCACGTGTTGCTCTCGGGAGATTTCACTTGTGCAACCAGAATTGGCAGGCAGTAGGGGTGGGGCTTCTCTCAAAAGACCTGCCTTTCCTGCAGATTTCCTTAACAGCTTCTTCACTGTGAAATTAGCACCTGGCTCATTGCAACTTGGAACTCTCAGTGTGTTTGGGAACCTTGCTTCTGGTTGTAGTTTCAGGAAACCTAAATATCTGTAAGAATGTAGACTTCCCAAGGGCCAGAACTTTGGCCTCTTTCTGTGTTTCTGGAGCCTGGAACAGTGAATGTATGGAATAGAGAAAGCATTACCAGCTGGTTGATGGTTTGGGTAGGTGGCTGGGATCCTAATCTGCTCTGCTATGTTTATGGAACGTAATCTGCTCTACTCAAGTGTTTGTAGTTATAGTATATCCAAAGGCTGAGTATTTAGCTCAGTAGTTCTGGAGTCTGCCTGGCAAGCGCAAGTTCCCGAGTTCAATCCCTGGTACCACATATCACATTGCCAGGTGTGGTGGCTCACGCCTGTAATCCCAGCACTTGGGAAGCAGAGGCAGGAGGATTGCTGTTAAGTTCAAGGCTAGCCTGGGCTGCATAGTGAGTCCAGGCCCAGCCTGAATTACAAAGTGAGACCCGGTCTCAAAAAATAAACAAAACAAAATAAAGTATATCCAAGATGATACACTTTCTTTAAAAATGTTGTGGGTATCCCTATTGTCCTAAGCTATTCAGGAGGGTGGTGCAGGAGGATCACAGGTTCAGAGCTTAGCCTGGTCAATTTCTAACAGGTTCTTCAGGGTGGCCTCTCTTTTTATCTAATCCATAGATTCTTAGACATGTGAGCCGAAAAGAGGCATTAGAGTTCATTCAATCTAATGAATTCGATTTAAGGATTAGGAAACTGAGGTGCAGAGAGGAGGGAGTACTCACCAAGGGGAAAGCTAATGTCTTTGAACATTAAAGTTAATGATCTGTGTGTTGTACCACCACATTCATGTCTCCATAGCGTTACCAGAGTTCCTCTCCCTCAAAAATTATTGCCATCCACAAGAAGGTCAAACTTAGTTATGTTTGTGAAGCTTCTAGTGATTGAGGTCTGGCCTTTCTCCGTAGCCTTACTTTTTATTACTCTCTAATGCAAACCTCCTCCTTCTGTCAGTGTGGATACAAATGCCATTTCTTTTCCAGTGCTTTCTTTCACCACTTGGCTAGGAGGGAATCCCCTCCCCGTTTTTTACTGTCTGTTCTTTTTAGTCCAAACTGACATATTTCCTTTAAGAAGGTCATGGATATCCCAGATATAGTAGTGCATGCTTGTAATCCCAGGTGTTTGGGAGACCGAGGCAGGATTGCAAGTTCAAAGCTAGCCTGATCAACACTGGAGACTCTTCGTCCAAAAATAATCTTTAAAGGGCTGAGGATATAGTTTGGTGATTGAGCACTTGCCTAACACCCCAGGCCGTGGGGTCAGTGCTCAGCGCCATGACGTGACCGAAGCAAAACCTTCATGGGTTTTTTATGAATTGGCTTATGGTCCATGATGATGGACAGAAGGCACAATGCAGACCCCTGGAAGATAGAGCCTTCTCTGTGCTGAGATTGCTGTGGACAGCAGTTCTTAGGAGTTTCAGAGTCGTCTTTTGGGCTGCAGAGGGGGTCTGCTAGGTCAGCTCGTAGGATACTCGGGCCCTTCACCTGTCTAGGAGGTGCCGTGAGGCAGTGCTTTGAAGCATTTTGAATGTTGGACGGGATTTTTCAGTCCCACTCGTAAGTTGTCTACAGATTTACTGATGGGATAAAGTATAATAACTTATAATATAAAGTATATAGTTTGATGAAGCCCAGAAGACAGTTTTTCTTTTCTGTCTTATGTGTGTGTGTTTCTGTGTCCTTTGAGGGAGGATGCAGGGGACTTTGTACCTCGCTACACATCCCAAGATCTTTCTTAGTTCTTACTTTGAGATAGAGTCTCACCAAATTGCTAAGTTGGCCAGGCTGGGTTCAAACTTGTGATTATCCTGCCTCAGTCTACCAAAGTACTGGGATTACAGGGATGTGCTGTCATGACCAACTTGAAATTCTTTCTTAATTTGAGAATTTTTTTCTGTCTAGAGAGATTGGATATGAAAAATGATTTTATTTTCTGACTCAACAAGCTTTCTCATATGTGTGTCCTATAAACTTCCCTTGCAAATTGAATAGTTTCTTTTGTAGTTCATCTCTTTCTGTTAACAGCTGGAAGTCAGAGAGCACCTCTAGTATTTTGCCTGAAATTTCTATAACTAGTTCATCAAATTTGTTAGCTTTACTTCCCATTTTCCATGTTATCACAGGTGACAGAATCTCCTAACTTTTCAACACAATGAGTTCCCTTCTGGCTTCTAATAACATTTTCCTTACTTGCCTTTTAGTCCCTACTAACAGTGGAAAAGTCAATATTTTAGGATTGTTTTACTTACTTTTCTCTTGCTGCGAAGACAAAATACCCAACACCCAAAGTTAAAGGGGAAAGGCGTATTTGGGTCACACTTCGTAGAGGTTTTAGTCCATAATTGGCTGCTCCAAGTCCAGGTGGATGGCAGACGGGCACTGCGTAGGACAAACAAAATGACGTGCACAAGGTGGCAAAAGCAACAAGGGCCCATTACAGCATCTTCCTGCCCCTTTTATTTTTTCCAGGCTACTTAGGGTGGGCAACACTCACACCCTTAATCCCAGCACCCTTGAGCCTAGCCTTGCACAGTGAGTCAAGTCCAGCGTCACACCTCTGGGATCCAGCTATCTCTAAAAATGCCCCACCTGTGATCACATGAGGCTTTGGGGAACATCTAGACACAAGCCATAACAAGGATTTTACTTCAGTACCACTCCACTTACACATAGCAGAATCTGTTTGTTGCCCAATAATTCTCTGAGATTTGATAGTATAATACAACCATTTTATTATGTTCACAGATTCTGTTTAAGAACTCAGACAGAGCTTGGCAGGGATGGCATGTTCCTGTTCTGTGATCTCTGGGACCTTGCTAGGATGATCTCCCAGTGGCCAGAGATCCTTGTCAAATAACTGTGTCAAGAGGTTGTCTCTGGCTGTTGCTGAGACTTTCACGAGAACATCTACATATGCCCTCTCTCCGTGGAGTGGCCTTGCTCGTAGCATCTGATACAGGGATTAGAAGCTTCTAGTTTCTTGAGGCCTGGGCCTGAAAGGTGTCACATTGTCATTTGTACTGTGTTCTGTTGGTCAGGCAGTTACAATTTCTGGATTGAAGAAGAGGAGGGGTCATTTTGATAGAGGACATGTTGAAGAATTTGGAGAGCGTGTTCTAAAACTACCACACATGCCTTCGATATGGTTTCTTTGAAGTGGATTTGTGTTCTTCTTGCCTTAGCTCTACGTTTACTGTGTAGTAGCCTAGTTTGACCAGACCAGAGATTTTCTTCTTCTTCTTCTTTTTTTTTTTGTATCAGGGATTGAACTCAGGACCTTGCACTTGCCAGGCAGGTGTGGAGCTACTGAGCTACATCCTTGGCTCAGGGATTTTCCTATCAAGCATCTGGATCCTTGGCATGGGCTTCTACACTGTAAATGTGCTCTGTATTCAATGCTGCTACTCCGTAGAATAGCTCTGGACTCCTACCCAGAGAAGGGCTCACCAGTCCTTTTGTGCTTTCTTAGAAATCAGCTGAGAGGCAGACAGTATGGCTTTGGTAGAACATTAGAAGTACTTTGTGGAGTTGGAAGAGACACTCTATATGTTCTTTGACCCCAGCTACAATTCTGCTCACCCTGGCAAGTTACGTTTGACTTCGTAGGTCTCTGCAGATGGTGACCTGAATGTAGCCCCACTCAGAGGCTGAGGCTGCCCTGGACCCTGCTGGGGAGTCCTAAGCATTTGAATGAGATTGCCTTGGGGAAGAGGAAGGCCACGTTGTGTCAGCCAGTGCTTGGACTTTTTACTGGAACAACTCTGGAGTGGAATGTCGCAGGAGTTCCTGGTCAGGCCTCTTCTCTGTGCTGGGGAGCAAACTCGTCCTCTTGCTGATAGGACTCAGGCTGCCTCCTTCTTTTCTCCTCCTCTGATCTTCCTCTATCAAGTCCTTGTGGACTTGACGTGTTTGCTGCATCCTTCATACAGTGACCCTTGAGATGGCCCACACTAACCCAGGGGCTGATCATGTTCATTGAAATGGTGGAACGAGTCTCTTGCACTTTAAGTTTTAGCCTGTGCCCGTCCCCACAGGTGCTTTCTTTTCATGTTGGTTTGCTCTGTGTGTTTGTACTCCTCTGTCTCTTTTAAATTTCCTGTGTACCCTCTCTTTCTCCTGTTGATCTTACTCCGTGCCTCCTGAAAATGTTGTTTTTGGCAAGTAGTATGCCATGGAGCTGGCATCAGTGCTTGTGGCCAGCAGCTGAACCGGCTGCCACTGACAGGCAGTGGCATACTAGGCACCCGGTTCCACAGTGGCCGCCTCCCCAGGGTCACACGCTGGGGTTGTGGAGCAGAGTGAGAAATGACAAGAGCCGAGTCTTGACTGTTTACTTTGTATTATCTTTTGCATTTCTCTTACCATGATGGAATTATTTATACATATAATTTACTTCTACAAATTGACATAATTTTGTTCATGCAGCTAGTAACAAAGGATACTGAGAGTATTTCCCCATTTTATAAAGAACTGGAGGCTCAGAATTTCGGCGACTTGCCCACGGATGCACCTAAGAAGTGGTAGAACGAGGACCCATCTCTCTAGACTTTTGGTCTGGTATACAATTTCTGCCTCATGGGAGAGGACATGGGGCCTAACAGCCATACTGGGTTTGCTGTGCTGTTCTTCAGACCATAGTATACACCACGGCAGGCAGAAAGTCTGTAAACCTTGCCCACGGTTGGCATAAAGGAATCTCAAGTTTTATCTGTTTTGCTTTGTTCTTTCACTTGTTCATTCTTTTTTTTTTTTTTTTAGGGTTTTTTTTTTTTTTTTTAAGGTTTTTTGAGACAGGGTCTCGCTTTGTGGTTTAGGCTGGCCCTGAGCTCAGCCTCAAACTCACATCACAGCAATCCTCCTGCCTCTGCCTCGCAAGCGCTGGGATGACAGGCGTGAGCCACCACGCCCGGCACTGGTATGTGGTACTGGTTGCCGCTGGGGTGAGTCTCCACACCCAGTATTGTTATGTGGTTACTGGGGATTGAACCCGGGTCCTTGCGCTTGCAAGACAGGCGCCGGAACCACTGAGCTATATCCCCGGCCCTTTTTTAGGGTTTTTGAGACAGGGTCTCGCTTTGTGGTTCAGGCTGGCCCTGAGCTCAGTCTCAAACTCACATCACAGC
>PVIR01006935.1:0-63867 GCA_004026965.1 Petromus typicus
CACTTATTAGAAGAAAAGAAATTACCATCTAGTATCACTGAAAATCAACATAAAATAGGAAAGGAGACAGAATGCCAATTTCTCAGCTTGCCTCTTTTCTTATAGCCTAACAGAAGAATAAACAGATCCTGCAAATAGAGTTCCAAAGGTCTGAAGAGTACTTTATGCTCCAATTCAATAAAGCCCAAGACACACATGGCTCTGTGAGACAAAAAAGAACTTAAAAACTAGATTTGCTACAAACACCAAGTCAGGCATTTCTGAGTCTAAGCTCTGGATCTTTTTCCCTTGAATAAGTTACTCCACCTCTCTGAACTAGTTTTCAAATCTGAAAGATCATATTGTAAAAATGTGAACATGGTTTAAACATAAATAAAAAATATCAAGTTCAGTCCTATTTTCATCTGTACAGAATTCAAGTGTTCAACTCAAAGATGACAAAATTGGTAGTTTTTAAAAGACTGTCAACCAAGTACAATGATTCTGAGTTTTTATCTTCAAGGGTTTACACAGAATCATAGTATGAAGCTTGTAGGTCCAATGGAATTTTCTATCTACAAACATCTGGCAATGACCTTTCAGATCTGACAATATGATTTTTTTTTTTGCACATCTTTGCTAGGATCATATTATCTAAGCTCATTCTGTTTCATCAACAACCAAATCTATCAAGAAAACAAGGCACTAATCATAACACAGTGGAATTACACACATGAATATAGCTCCACACCTGTTTAGAAACACCATTATTAAAGTACTGTAAGTTGTAGAGCATCACAACCCTCGTCCAAAGAGACAAAGCATACATATGTTCCTGAGATTTCCCACTCAACTAGACTCAGTTACTACACCCCAACATTTTTAGTACATTTTAAAGTTTAAGTATTTGCTTAAACATTTAACTGCACAGCATGATTTAAAATATAAATATATTATACATATATTTATGTGCCTTTATGATTTAAATGTCTGCAATTGCAAAGCAATTTTTTCTATGCAGCAACTCATTACTTTCCACACTACAGATACTAACTCTGCAAATCCCTCTTCCAAATGTTTTTCTTTAATTCCTTTTGACTTACAGATGGATCTGTTGGCCCACCCTGCAAACAATCAAATTCAACTCATTTCTCTCTCCCTCGATAATATATTCATGTCCAAGACAGAAAAAGACTAAAAGTGGCAATAAACAACCAGGGGGCTCTGTTTTCTTAGCCTCCACCTAGCCTCAACTATCAGGTTGATACTAAATACTGCAGCTTTAATTTCCATAAACTGACTGCTCTGAAGCACTCACCTCCCCACATAATGCCAGATATCCTGATTTACAGGGATGTAGTCACTTCCACTGTAATACTAAGGGTAACTGAGGTTTCCTGTTTGTCACATACCTAATGCTGAACTTACAATTTAGCAACTTGCACTACAGAGAAGAGAACATTGTGCACATTTTTATTAAGCACTAAAAAAGGTCCAAGTAATTATTAACTACTACTATTTCATCCCTTCTGGCAAAAGTCTGGTGTTATAAATTACTAAGTTAATCAAACAGTAATAATAAAGATAATTATAATTACCACCACTATGGAACCTAAAAGCACTAAAACCGTGAAGGTATAGATTTTACCTAGCACCTGGACAGCTCTCCTCTAATGAACTCAAGCTGTCTGATTTAGTTCAAGTTATGTTACATTTATCCAGAAAAGAAGGACAACTTAAAATTTCCTGCAGTTCCCCGTAACTCCATAGGCTAGTGCCCCACCAGTTTATATGGTGGATAACGAATGACAGTGCCAAGCCTCAGACACGCATTTTAATCCGAAGTTCAAATATACGCTTCCCAAATACTTAGCCAATACAACAGAATCATTTTTAGGTCTAACTGTTGGTGCTTGACAGTGGTCAATTAAAACAATGATTTGTGTGGCCAAAGACACCCATCCAAGTGCTAAGAAATACCACTGACACTGTAGCACAGAAAACACCCATTCAAAGGTATACTAACTATATCTATAATTGAGAGTATGTCCCAGGAGAAGATACATACTAACTGCTGGTGGTCACTAACAATTTCCTAAGTGGCTTAAGGACACCTCACAGTGAATCCTAAAGAAAACAGTTCACATTTACAGGTAAAGATATTTAGATATATAATAATGTCTTTTATTGTGCAGATATTTTTAAAAAGGAAATATAACTATCATTGAAGAACTGTTTCATTTTCCCTGAAATAATTCTAAACTAAAAAGACTAAGTTACTATGCTATGTACTGATGACCGACAATTAAAAGATGTGATCTACTACAATGCTATCAAAGTGCAAAGACTATATATAACTCACTATCATAGCACGCATAATTTCAGTTCACATGACTTAGAAACAAATGACAGAGGTTTAACTAGAAGTATATAGAGTTAGCTGAAAGTTCATACTGTAATAGATTCTAAAGTAAGTTTAGTATTACAAAGGTGAGAAGAATTTTTCAAGTGCAGTGATTATCTTTGCAAAAATTGGTCAGAATGTTTATTTTATCCTATATTAAAACACAAAACACACATCTCATATAAAATAGAGAAGCATATGGAGATTAAAAAATTTATCAAATAAAGTGTTTCAGAAACGTGTGAATCATCACTCGTGGACGTATTTCTAGTACATTACTTCAATGACTTATACATTTTGTTTCTAAACAGCTTTGAGTGGTGCATCGTTATTTCTCTGTGCACAGATAGAACTACTTGATGAGTGTTTAAATTCTTGCTCTGTGTTAGCTCTTAACTGTACAGACTAATATTTCTGTATATTTGCATAAATTAGAATTCATGACAATTCATGCAATGTAACAAAATTCATTGACTTCAAAATTCCTTTTGAACCATTAAAGAATAAGTGCTAAACCATACAGCTTCAGTGAATGTGCTCACACAAAGTTTACACTGACCAAGACTCAACTTCCTTGGTCAACTCAAGAGTCATTTTTACTAGTTTGCTCTAGTTCTTCCACATCTATTTCTATGAATGGTACCGCCATCTTCTCAGTGCCACACACTGGATATGTAATACTGCTTATGCTAGCATACAATTTCTGGAGTCAATAATGTTCTATGAAGAAAACTTTTCTTTCTCAGTGTTTAAGTTATACACACACAAATTTCATGCTCCTAAATTCACTAGGTTTATTTTAAGAAACAATATAATAGCAATGGTGAATAGAATTGTAACAGAAAACCAGCACACAGGTGCTTAGGAGACAAAGCATGTACTTCACAGACTCTCCTTCAAACTTTCTCTTGTAACCACTAAATCCTCTGGTACACTCAGCCCAAATTCACAACAGCAGCATATGCTTTTTTTCTCTCTCCGTTTACTTCCTCATACTGATTTAACTTCTAAAACTGATTGTTAAGAGTCTGACTTTTGGGCCAGGGGTTTAGCTCAGTGGTTCCAGAGCCTGTCTTGGAAGCGCAAGGGCCCGGGTTTGATTCCCTGGTAACCACATACAATACTGGGCATGGAGACTCACACCCAGCAGCAATCAATACCACATGCCACAGTGCCAGGCGTGGTGGCTCACACCTGTAATCCTAGCACTCAGGAGGCAGAGGCAGGAGGATTGCTGTGATGTGAGTTTGAGGCTGAGCTCAGGGGCAGTCTGAACTACAAAGACTTTTCTTTCATATCATAAACTGCATAGTGCATCCTGGGTTGGGTCCACGATTATATTCAGTCCTTTCTTCAGGGACAATTGCAACCAAAGTTACTGATTATTTCACTGGAAATAAGAGAAGAATCTCATTATTTCATTAAATAAAACAGGCTGGATGCCTGCATTCATAAACTTTTCAAGTATAGTGGAAGTAAGTATGCAGTTCAAATAATCTATAAGAAATGTCAGGACATATACTGTTCAAAGAAAGACTAATATATTTCAGTTTCATAACTCTAAAAACAGAAATATTACAGAAGTATTTTCTAGGAATACCACCGTGTGAGCTATCAATCTTTAAAGCAGTATAAAATTTGCTCCAACTATTCCTATTTTGATATGTAGGCTGTTTAATTTTTTAAGTGTAAATCTGATTAATGAAAATAGAAAGCAAAGGTAATATATGTATCTCACATTTTTATCACATTTGATATAGCCTAATAAATAACCTCATACAATACACAGTGAATAATCTGGCATTACTATAGCTCCCCCATATACAGGAAACACAAGACTCTCAGTGGATGCCTAAAATGGGAATAGCAACAAGCTTTTTTATATATGATACTGTTCTCCTATTTGTACAAGCCTGTGATAAAGTTTAAGTTATAAATAGGTTAAAAATAAAAGGTTAACAATAATTAATAAAGTAGAACTATGACATTTACTATAATAAAACTGGCAGACAGCATCAGTACAAACATCATGATACTAGGACAATGTAAGTAGATAACAAAGATGGTAAAGTGACTAACAGGCAAGTAGCATATACACCATGGATACACTGCACAAAGAAAGGGATGATTCACATCCTAACCAGGATAGAGAGGAACAGGCAAGATCTCATCATGCTATTTAGAATGGTGCTCACAATTCAAAACTACTTCAGGAATTTTCCATTTGATATTTGCAGGTAACTGAAACCACAGAAAGCAAAACCAAAGGTAAGAAAGGGCTACAGTGTCATAGGTTTATTCACAAAAGAAAACTACTGTAGTGAGAGGGCAACTGGGAAAATGGGGTAGGGAAAAGAGGAACAAGTTATTGATTAGAGAGAAGGCTCACATGGAATGGAATGTACAGGCTTAATTTTGAGTCATTTCACCAAGTATATAAGTAAATCAGATAGCCTTCAGCTACTATTCTTCCAAAATGATTCTGAGATTTTGATATTATAGGTATTTTAACATCTATATGTACCAATTTTAATTTGTCACTTTAGATATTAAAAGTGAATTCAAATACTTAATAAAATATTTAATTTTATTAAAAGTTTATTTCAAATATTGATTAAAATTGTGATTCATAAAGATGAATACAAGAAGAAAGTCTCCACAAAGTCTTGGGCCTAGACTTCTCAAGGAATAATTGCATAAGGAGGAAATCCAGCAACTTCACCTGGGTTTGTAGCACAGTAACTAGGGTCAGCATTTGGCTGGGACATTTGCAGAGGCCAGTAACTACGCCCGACCTCCACACAGTGATTTGCCTGTCAGTTACCAGGGGACCATCACCTGGCAACTGGAAACATGGCAACTGGGTCACTGCTCTTAGGGCAGTAGTAGGCTCAGAAGTTTGAGAAACTCCACCCTGACCTCCTCACATCAGGGGGCCCAAAGATCTCCTGGGACTGTAGCACAGGAAGTAGGCCCACTACTGCCATCCCGGGCCACAGCGGCCCTCCCTGGCCACTCAAGGATCCAGATCTGCATAGCACAGCTACTAGGGGCCATTAAGGGGAAGCTGGAAAAATAGAGCAATGGTGACTAGGAAGTAGGGCCTTGTTTAGACTCCTCCATGAAAGTGGAAGCCTCAGGGAAGAATGAAGACAAAGATCTACAATAAAACCCCACCAAACTACAGTGGTAGGTGAAATGATTATTCTGTTTAAGTATCTTTCATGGTGTTCTAGAACTTAGACCTTATAAGGTCCACTACAGACTTAAGGCCTAATGGTCAAAAATACCAGAAATACCAAGAGACAACCCATAAGTAACCGTTTCTTAAGGATTCTAGATATAACCAAGAGAGGTACTTGCAATAAGTATTTCACAAGCAGTAATCCAGGAGTTAAACCAAAAACTTCAATAGCGACAAAAACATGGTAAATAGAAAACACCTAAAAAACATTAAACCCCAAATTCCAGATCTCTAAAGGAAACTTTAGAGAGCAAGGAGATGAATCAACCTGAAATTCAACCACCTGGACTCTCTGAACTGGCAACAAAAGCCGATCTGGAAAAAATGAAATCATAATTAATCTCTCAGTAGCAACAGAGATAATGACCATGGTGAAAGAATGATTTTTTAAAAAAAAGATGATCTGAGGAACATGATGGGATTTCAGCATAGAAAACAAATGGAATCCAACAAACATATTCAAAAGGAAACTCAAGAGATTAAAAGCACCACTGAGAGTTTACAAAGTAGAACTAGAGAACACAAAGGCAGAATCTCAGAGACAGGTGGCAGCACAGCAGTTAGTGACCAAGAAAGGAAAGATTTCTTAAAAATAGTGAGGGGCCACGAGAAGTCAATCCGGCAACTGCTATAGGATGCAAAGAACAACAACATAAGAATGACTGGAGTCAACAAAGAAGAAATAGTGCAAATGACATTTAAAAATTTTTTTAATTAAAAAAAAAACAAAAAAACTGCTCACAGATGTAATGGCAGAAAAGTTCCAAACCAGGAGAAAAGAATTTAACACACAGATAAGTGAGGCATACATACCGATTAATTGTGAAAAAAAAATTACAGGTAGGCATATAATAGTCAAGATAGCAGAAAACCAACAGATGAATGGAATAATCAAAGCAGTTAGAGAAAGGAAACAAATCTCACACAAAGGAAAACCCACCAAAATCAGCAGCACACTTTTCAACGCAAACTCTCAAGTCAAACACATCCTGGAATAAATGAAAACAACCTCCAATTTAAGATTGATGTATTCTGCAAAATTATCTTTCATAATCAATGGGGAAATAAGATACTTCTATGACAAAGAACACCAAAGAAACCTGATGAATACAAAAATAACACTCCAAAAAAATTCTAAACAATATCCTAGAGAAAGACTACGAGGGTTACAACTCCATGAGGCCTCTAACAAAAGGAAGCCATTAGGTAGAGCAATAAATTTAACGCAGGGAAGAAAAATTTTGATGATAAAAATAATTTTAAAAGAGCCAACGACAGGAAAATACTATGACAAGGATAAGTCAACACATATCAGTCACAATCATCAGTGGTAACAGACTCAACTGACAGAAAAGAGACAGGCAAAATGGATTAAGAAACAAGGTCCAACAATATGCTGTATTCAAGAAACACATTTAATTCAAAAAGAAATCTACAGAATGAAAGAAAAAGGATGGAAAATAATTCTCCATGCAGTGGAATACCCCCAAAAAGCAGAAGTAGTGAGGGACCTGAAATGCTCTACTGTCACAAACAGATAGATGAGCTAGACAAAAAACATCAACAAACCCTGAGCCAACATCATTAAAAGAAAGAAAAAACTCAACCTATGCAATTAAAAACAAAACAGGGGGAAACCACAACAGACTCAGCAGAAAACCAGAGGATAGTCAACATCTACTTTGAGAACCTGTACTCCAATAAAATGGAAAACACAGAAAAAATGGACAGATTCTTAAGACACATACACACTCCCAAAGTTGAACAAAAAAACATATAAAAATGCTAAACACCCCAACATTTACCCCAACAGTGAAACTGAAATGTAATTTAAAACCCAGCAACAAAGAAAAGTCCTGATCCTGATGGCTTCATTTGCTGAATTCTACCAAAATTCAGGGAAGAGCTAATGGCACTGTTTCTCAAACTTTTCATGAAATTGAAGGGAACACAGACTCCCAAGTTCATTCCTCAAAGCAATGATTACCTATGTCTAAAAGCAAAAAAGGACTCAATCAGGAAACAGAACTACAGGCCAATCTTTTCAGTGAACACAGATGCAAAAATCCTCAATTCAACACTGGCAAGCAATACAAAGATCATCAAGAAAATCATACTCCCTGACTAAGTTGGTTAGGATGGTTCCACATATGTAAATCAATAAACATAATACACTATATTAACAGAGTTAAGGACAGAACTATATGTTCACCTTAATGCAGAAAAAGCATTTGAGAAAATCCAATACCCATGCATGATTAAAAGCCTACATAAAATTGAAATAGGTGGTCTTTAGCTTAACCTGATAAAAGCTATTTATAAAAAACCAACACTCAAGATCATACTAAATGGTTGTTAACAGAAACCTTTCACACTTGTTCCTGTAAGACAGAGACATCCACTGTCACCACTTCTATTCAAAATAGTTTTGGGAACATTAGCCACAGCAATTAGACAAGAAAAATAAATAAAAGGAATAAAGATAGGAAAGGATGAAGTTAAACTGTCACTATTTGCTGATGACATAATACTCTGTATAAAAGACCCCCAAAACTCAGCCAAAAAACTGTTTGACTTAATTGCCAGATTCAGGACAATAGCTTTGTACATGAGCAACACTCAAAGATCAATAACTTTTCTATACACCAATAACAGACTCATGGAGAGAGAAATTGTGAAACAATTCCTCTCACAATAGCAACCAAAAAAACTGAAGCATCTAAGAATCAATCTAACAAAAAAGTAAGGCTTCTTCTCTAAATACTACAGCAATTTGAAAAAGGAGATCAAAGTGGATATCAGAAAATGGAAAGATACCCCTTGTTTTTGGGTAAGAAACAATATTATAAAAATAACCATACTTCCAAAATTACTATATAGATTCAATGTGATACTGATTGAAATACCAGGGGCATATTTCACACACCTAGAGAAAATAATCCAAAATTTCATCGGTACCAGAAGAGACCTAGAATAGCAAAAACAATTCTAGACAACAAAGACATGGTAGAGGGGTATCACAATCCCCAACTTTAAACTATACTACAAAGCTGCTGTGATAAAAATAGCATGGTATCGACAAAGAAACAGCCCTGAGGATCCGTGGAACCAACTGGAAAATGCAAAAACAAGTCCAGATATACTGAGCTACCTCATCTTTAACAAAAGAGCCAAACGCACTCATTGGAGGAAAGATTGCCTCTGTAATAAATGGTGCTGGGAAAACTGGGTTTCAATCTGTCAACCATTAAAATTAGACCTACATCTTTCACCTTGCGCTAAACTGAAATCAAAGTAGATTAGAGACCTAAATGTTAAAGCAAAAACACTAAACTTGCTGGAATACAGGTTATGTAGAACTCTTAGAGACCTTGGCATAGGGAAAACTTTATCAACAAAACCTCAGTAGCACGGGAATTAGCCAGAACAAGATCTCATCTTACTAAAAAGCTTCTGCACATCAAAAGAAACCAACAGATCAAACAGACAACCTATAATATGGGAAAAAAACTTACCAGCTATTCCTCAGAAAAATGTCTATTATCTAAAATATATGTAGAACTTAAAAAATCAGCCTTCCTAATTTAAAGATTCAATTCAAAAATTGGCATCTGAAATGAACAGACATTTTTCATATGAGGTAAAAAGCAGCAAAGACATGAAAAAATGTTCAATATCATTGGTCATTCAAAAGATGCAGATGAAATCAACACTGAGATGCCATATCACTTCAGAAAAAAAGGGCTTCTATCAAGAATCAACCAGTAACAAGTGCTGGGGTGGGGCTGTAGGGATAAAAGAATCCTTCTCCACTGTTGGTGGGAATGTGAACTGGTATAACCACTATGAAAACCGATGTAGAGATACCTCAAAAAACTAGGATTAGAGGTCCCATTTGAGCCTGCTATCTCTCTGCTAGTTATATATGTGTTATTTTATATATATATATATATATATATATATATATATATATATACATATACATATAAAATAATTAAATGCATCATACCACAATGCCATATGTACACCCATGTTTATAGTAGCACAGTTTGTAACAGCTAAATCTTGGAAATAGCCCAAATGCTCACCAACCAGAGATTGAATTTTTAAAATGTGGGAATTTTTTTAATAAAATGGAGCACTAGCCAAAAAAAACAATGATAAATTGGAGACATTTATAGCTAAATGGATCCACATTGAAGCCATACTCATCAGTGAAAAAAACAGGACACAGACATGTCAATATGAAATCTTTTCTCTAGTGTGTGAAACAGAAGGTATAATTGAGATCCAAATGTATGATGTATGTATGATAAGTATTCTGAAATACCTATGTGAAACAGAAGGTATAATTGAGATCCAAATGTATGATGTATGTATGATAGGTATTCTGAAAAAGGAAGAAAATGCTCAAAGGGAAAGAGGAACTGTGTAGGGCAGGGGAAACCAAAGAATGGAAAGAAAAAAACTGATCATAATAAGGAAAAAAAGATAGAAACAAAGCTTATGTATAAAAGGAGTTGGGATATAGGGAGGGCAAAGAAATGGAAAAAAAAAATAAGAATCAAGATACACCATGTACAGGTACAAATTACCAATGAAGAATATGACCATAATGTATTTCTAAAATGTACCAATAAACTCAATTATTGAAAAATGCATGGAAATTTTGCTTGACCATACATTGTGATAATTTTAAATAAAATCCAAAGGACCAAAAATACATGCTGAAAAATTCACATATGCAAATTTTATAAAATCTAAACACTCTCAAATAAACAATAAGAAAATGTATTAACCACCACCACCAACAACAACAAAAAGAAAACTCAAAGGTGGGGATCGAGCCCACCCAAGGTAGCAAGCCCACCCTAGGCATCTTAGAAATTTGTTGAAATCCTGTTTTAAAATGTTATAAAGCTTTAGTACAGGGATCAATGCAGAAGCTCATGGTTTAATCTCCAGTATAAAGAAATAGATAAAAGATATACAGGAAAGAAAAAGGAGGAAGGAGAATAGGAGAGCAACAGAAGGAGATACATGAATGACCTGATATATGGAGTAGCTCAGTGCTACAGTATTTGCCTAGCACGCACACATGCGCAGGACCTCATTTCTATTCCCAGGATCACAAAATAAATAAGTACATAAAACAGTACATAATTTTTAAAACCAGTGATAATTAGTGAAAAATAGTAAATAAAATTATTTAAAATTGAATAAATTATAAATTCTTTTTAAAGATTAAAAAACATGAAAGTCTTGAAACTAAGAATTACTTTTAGTCATGAAATGGAAATTTTAAAAATATATTATTTTTATATTTCTTTTATTAACACTGAAAATACTCAAAGAACTCTGAAAGGTGATTTTAAATACTGATAATGATTTTTATAAAATAGGAAAAGTGACCAAGTCAATCACTGCAAAACTGATTTGGTGAAGGGTGGGGGAGAAAAATAAGTCAACATTTACTTTAAAATTTAAATATTAACAAACATTAACCTTGCAACATTTAAAAAATAATATGTATTACAATAATTTTCAAGAAAACAGAACATTCTAATGCTATAAGCATTAGTTTATGGCACAGAAAAAGACAAAATCTTCCTAATCTATTACTGGAAAGTATCACACTATGAGGCCAAAACATTGCAATTTCCAAGAGGCAAATCCTAATGCATCTGATAAAACTCTAATAAATCTATTCTTATTTAAAATTCTCAGTAAAAATAAGTTATTTGCTCTTACCCAGTCAA
Organism: Petromus typicus; assembly: GCA_004026965.1. Lineage (NCBI taxonomy): Eukaryota > Metazoa > Chordata > Mammalia > Rodentia > Petromuridae > Petromus > Petromus typicus. Next base: position 11,387 of record PVIR01006935.1, read on the forward strand.
TCCAAGTGAATTAAGCTTTCCTATGTAACATGCCAACAAAGACCTCTCAGAAAATACAAAGACCAGGAGAACTGTATCTTGGCCAGCTTTCCATTTGTGGGTTGCCGACACACAATACCTGACACTCACATTTTAAAGGAGGAAAAACATTTGCTTTGGCTCCCTCTTTCTGAAGATTCAGTAGAGTCACCTGGCCCCAGGCAGAAACACAGTGGCAGAAAGGAGGGGCAGAGCTGCTGGGTTCATGGTCTGCCTGGGAGCAGGGCAGGGAACAGTGCCACGGAGCAAGAGGTGGGGGCCACGCAAACTGTCCAAGGTTACTCCTCCCTGACCCAGCCTGACACACCCAGGAGACCCAAGGCCCCATTAGGTTGAAACTCCACCCTAAGTGCCACAGGGACATTCACAATAGTAACTATAAATATAAAATATTACAGCTGTTCTAAAGCTGAACTTTACTAAAAATAAAAGGTTGGAAGAAAATGGAAATACCACGTTTCTACAGAAACAAAATTATTACAAACATCAAGTGGAAGAATTTAACAGTAACAATGGGTAGATTTCTGGGGAAAAAAATGAACTATTAGAGGTCTATTAAACTATTAGGACGTTAATTTCAGTGATGCACAATGAAGACATGTAGTAACTGGTTTAAGACAGTCAAAGTTTTCCAGAGAAATTGGAAATCTAGATTTTTTTTTTTTTAAGTGAAATGTCCCACGTTTCTCTACAGTCAGCAATGTGAAGGGCTGGGTGTTTCCAAAGAAAGCATTTCTGTGGGCTGCACTGGCCAGAGTGGACCTCGCCCCTGTACACACCCACTTCCTGCCTCACCCAGAGCTCCAGTGCTTCCTGCGTCTGCCCAGCCTTTCCTCTCCCTCCACCCACTGCCAGAGGAGACACCCATTCAGGTGCAGCTGGTAGCCTCCCCTTTCAAAAGCTCTCTCAGAACCCAGGGAGGGATTAGCATTGCTCTCCCTCTACTGTGACAATTCCAGAGCTGTCACAGTCAGACTTCAGAAGTGAGCAACCCCAGTGCTCTGTCTCCGCCTGAGTTGAAGAGTCCAGATGGCATATGACAATAACACCAACAACTCTACTATCTGTACCCCAAGCCAAGCACTGAAATGATGCCTTGTACACAGCTTCTGTAACCTAACAGACACAAAATAGATATGATTACAGTCAATGTCATCCTCAGAGACATAAATAACTAAATAAATCCCAGAAAGAAACCTAGATTTAAATTACTTTGTAGCAACTTCACTAATCACACCACAGCTGATGATCTGAATTTAAATGAAATGACTTGAGACTTTGTTTGAGAGGGGAGCAGAGAGGAGAGAGACATAGCTAACACAGGCATGAGCCGGAGGGTTGGGACCAGAGCTCAGAACTTACAAATCCGTTACGGGCAACACAGGAAGCACAAGATGACACTATCTACTAAGAATTCTCATTCTGTATTAGAGGCTGACTTTAGCAATAGAATTTATACCCCAAATTACCTGGTGCTTTGGCAAACTGATGATTGATTCACTTGAACTTGATGCACTTAGCAGAGAAAAAAAAATCCAGAGGGGAACCATAATGTCATAAAAAGTCTAAATTATAAATCTTTTTGAAAATGCTTACTGTTCTTATTTCAAATTAGGTATAAAGTCTTTTCTGATAGCTACATTATATCAGTTTTGTGGGAAATAAATCACCTTAGAAAATCTTTTTTAATAATTTAAATAAATCATCTCCAAGCTATCTATACAATTTACCTTAAATGAGTTTAAAATAATTGTAATGTAACTTGCTGATAATTTCTAAAGCTACCAGCTCTTTAAGATGTTTGAGGAGCTGAGACTGAAGGAAGAGAGACATTCTAATAACAAAGTTCTTTCAGATAATTTGAAACATCCAATTATTCATTCACCCTAAACCGAACACCATCTTGAACTGTCTTTAAAAACCAACAAAACGAGTGACATAGGAAAATATCGGTGCCAGGGTAGGACAGTCTTTTCAAAGTGCTATCAGTTACCTCAGCAGAAACATATTGTTGCAGAGGTTCGAGGAGAAAAGTCCAAACATTTAGCTTCCTGTTTCTTTTTAGAACCCTGAAGTTTTTACAGGTTCCACTTACAAAGAAAGCAAAGATTAAGAAATCTAAGCACTTTTCTAGCTATTTCTAAATTCATGCAATGTTTTAAGGTTTAGAAAGCCATCAATTGCACTGCACATACTGTGGCTTGGATTTTACATTATTCATATTTAATACCTGTTCTTTATAACAGAAACACCTGACTACCCTGTAGAAATGAAAACAGAGCCCTAACTTGGTACATTTCTGAGAACGGGGATCGGTCAACATTGCCGTCTGAATGAATGCAGCCTATGATCTCCTTCTGTAAGGCATGCCCTATGGGAATAGTCTTCACATTTTTAATAAAAAATAAAATTTCATAACAAAATAATAACCATTAATACACATTGTTTCATTATCTCCAAAAGAATCACTCAGAGTATAAGACACAGACTAAAAAGGTGCTTACGAAGCAGAAGTAAACATTAATAATATTAAAAGGACCTCAAAAACACTTCCTTGTGTATGCACACACAACACATGTGGAAGTCTGTACATGAACAAGGCCATCCCTCCATATCTGTAAGTTCCTCATGGCCAAATTCAACCAGGGATCAGAAGTATGTTTAAATTACTGGCATCTAAATTAAACATACATAGACCTTTTCTCTTGTCATTATTCCCCAACTACTATAGTGTAACATCTATTTACATAGCATTTACATTGTATTATTGTAAGCAGGCTAGAGATGATTTAAAGCACAGAAGTACTCTAAATCAGTACTAGTGCGTTATTTAAATAAGTACTGTAATATATAAGCACAAGTATTTTGCAAATACTATACTTCTGTATATAAGAACTTGGGAATCAGTGGATTTTAGTAGCCAGGAGGTCCTCAGACCAAACCCCCTAAAGCTAGGGGACAAATGTTACAGCATATGTGTGCACAGGACTCAGTGGCTGACAAAGCCTAACATATTACTTTCTAGCTTTTATGTAAACATTTGCTGACCTGGTCACAGAGTACAGAGCTTTTTATCACTACACCCTAAGCTGTCAAAGTGAGCGTGTCAGAAGAATAAATAATGAAATATGGATAGCACGTGATATCTAAAATTTCTAGAATGATGTTTACTGCAGAGACAGACTACCAAAGTCCAGAAATAGTCCCTTCCAGTTGACAGTAGAGCTTCGAGAAATCTATCTACTCTCAATACTTAGAAGTCCTGCAGTTGTAGAGTTCTAGAGTTCTGCTCTTCTCCCAGAACATGCCAGGAGTAGAACATGCCATGTCATATGTGTTTCCCCTGCATTTCCCCTCCAACCCTTCCTCAGACACATTGTTACTCCTCAGCTACACAACAGATTTTTCTTCCTCAATGAATTCTCCTTTCAAATGAATAAAGCTAGTTGTATCTATCTCAGAACATTCGGTACAATCATACAATTTATTGTAAGGCTTTACTGCAGACTTTTTCTTTCCTTAATATTAAGAAATAGAATTGCTGGTAGCAAGCAAGGACCTTGTCCTGTGGCACTCAGCATCACTCCTTCCCCAATAGTTTATCTGTTTGCTGGGGCTGTCCTAACAAATTATGACAGACATGGTGGCCAACAGCCAGGATTATTCTCTAACAGGTTTAGAAAAGATGACAATAAGGCCGAACTTCCCCTGAAGGCTCTGAAGCAGAATTCCTTCCTTATCCTGCCCCCACTTGGTGACCGCTGCACTCCTTCCATTCTGAGACCCATGGCTACATCGTCATAGCATCTTCCTTCTGACTTTTGAAAGTTCATGTGTTATTAAATTTTTCATGGACTCAGGAAATTCAAAGTGTTCTGATCTTCAGATCTTTATATCCATAAAGATCCTTTACCCAAGTAAGGGCACGTTTCTGTGCTCTATGGATTCAGACAGGAACGTAGCATTTTGATAGGTACCATTCAACTCCTTGTTGTATTTAGTTGATATATTTCTTGTTTTAGATGCAAATAAAATATAAAAACCTCAAAAGGCGGTATATCTTTCCATTTTCTGATATCTTCTTCTATCTCCTTTCTCAGAGTGCTGCAGTTTTCAGAATAGAGGTCTTTCACCTCCTTTGTTAGATTAATTTCTAGATATTTCATTTTTTGGATGCTATTGTAGAAGGGACTGACTCCCCAATTTCTCTCTCAGTGAATCTGTTTTTTGTGTATACAAAGGCTATTGATTTTGAGCATTAACCTTGTATCCAGCTATGCTACTAAATTTGGTAATTAAGTCTAGCAGTTTTTTGGTTGAGTGTTTAATGTGCACCCATGTTTAAAGCAGCTCCATTTGTGATAGCTAAATCTTGAAAACAACCAAAATGTCCATCAATTGGAGACTCGATAAAGAAGATGTGGTTCTTTTATAGAATGGAGTATTACTCTGTCATAAAAAATTATAAGATTGAGTCATTCATACTCAAATGGATGTACCTTTAGGACATCCTCATAATTGAATAAATAGGTCACAGATGTGTAAATATCATATCTTTTCTCTTGTATGAGAAAATGAAGATGTAAATAACTTCTAATATATAAAACAGATATTATGAAATAAAAAGCTTTTAAAAGGAAATGGGGTTAGGGGTAAGTAAAAGTGGAAAAAGAATGTGATGGTAATTAAAAAAGGAAAAGCCTATGTATATAGGGGGCAGGGGGTTGTGGGTTGAGTAGGGGAATGGGAAAAAATGAGAATCAAGTTGTGTCATATCATATACTGCTACAAATTCTCAATGCTGAAAGTAACTATGATGTGTATATATAATGTACCAATAAAGATTTGAAAAAAAAAATTCTAAGGAAAAAAATTTTATTTACTTTCCTTTTCTGCCAATGTCCAGTTTGAAAAGGAATCATTGAGAAACAGCAAAACATTTTCAACAGCATTTTCTTGCTCAACTACAACAATTACTCTAAACAATGACCTAGAATCCATCAATGAAAACTATTTCTCTGGCCCTAGGAAAAATGATCCAGAGATCTACATTCTTCCTCACAAAGCAATATTTGATCACACAGTAATTTTGCAAAGTCCTGCTTTGAGTGAGGTTTCAGTTTCTTGAAGTTCTTTACACATGGTCATCAATGTTTTATGGTATGTGTAGCTTTACTTGAGTGACAGAAAGTCAAACTATTAAGAACTCACTCCTATAAGAAACCGAACCAAATATTAGAGTCGTCGTTCTCAACATCTAAGGCTCTCAACTGAAACATAGCCCTCTGCATGCTACAAACACACAATGAGAAATAATGATTGTTCCCAGTACAGTTTAAAATGTTACAGCAGGACTTTTTCATAAAATATTCTGGTTAGACTGTTGTGCTCTTTTAATGTGAGAAATGAGACAGCAATTTCAAAACTTCTTTAAACTATAATTAAGGCTGAAATAATCTTTCTGTTCAAAGTTTGCATTAACTGAAGAGACCAATGAAGTCCAAATATAAAAATATCTACCAAGTTATAAAATACAGCTAGTAATACAATATAACCCCAAGTTTGAATTCCTATCATAAGGCTTCTGTGGTGGTACATGTCTATACTCCCAGCACTCTGGGAAGAAGAAGCAGGATTACAAACTCAAGCCTTGCCCGGGCAACCTAAGAAGACCTTGTCTCAAAGCACAAATTTCAAAAAGGACTGGGAATTTATCTTCCTGAGAAGGTATTAAGTTCAATTGCCCAAACCATAAACATATAAATAATTATTCTCATGACATCTCTATTATTCCACCATACCAAATCATCAAGATAATTAAAAACTACACAGAAATGCATGTGAGAAAATCTGTAATGACCTCATCCTAACACAGTGAAAAATCCATTTTCTCTTTTCATATGTAATAGAATAGGTTATGAAAATGAAGTAATTAAAGTTCTCTATTTCAAAAAGGATTATGGAGATTTCCTTCACTTACAGTTTACTATGAAACATCAGTTAGAGGAATTAATTTTGACCAACTATGATTCACAATGAAAACAGTGCCTTCTGCAGTAAATAACAAGAACACCTTGCAACCACATCTTGGTTTCTAAGTGTCATTCTCCAAAAAAATGAATTTGAAAACCCTTGGAGAAATGGCCTATTTAGCAGATGGCACACATAAAATCTTAAATCAGCATGGTCAATCTTCCAACACCAGACAGTCAGAAAGTGCTCAAAAAGAAAAGGATGGGGTTTGCCACAAGGACAAAAGAGCTCTTTTCCCAAAGTTGGGGAAATCTCAGTAAGAAAATAAGCAACGCAATTTAGATTATGAATCCATGTATAAAATAAACATTCACATGTCTGTACTAGTATAAATTTTAAATCAATGAGAAAAAATATCTACAGAATTCTAAACATTATGCAAAGTAGAATCAACAGATACGATCAATTTTTTAATTATTACAGCAAATGACACAGTCCAACTAATCCCTCTCAAAACCCTCCACCTCACTTCAAACATACTTTCCCTTTACTCTTACCATTATCTGAAGCAGTTCTAGAAGTTCTCTTTAATGAGTGTCCTCAATTGGGTGTCCTGGCTGCCTCAGTGCTCTGAGTTGACTGGAAACACTAGTTTTTCATGGTGGTTTTGACTGTGGGGAAAAGCTGCAAACCACACAGTGTAGGTCCAGTGTAGAGGGATGCAAACATACAGTGAAGTTTTGGGAGACTGCCTTCCTGTCGGATGGCACATAGCAGCCACATTCGCTATGGCTTTGATTACACCCTATAAAGAACTCATGAAAGAAGCGTCTACTGCTTCTATAAGAAGAACAATGAGAGAAGTGTTCACAGAGTGAGAAGGGGGAATCATGAGGGAGGTGAATGGCAATTTACTCTATTAATTTTCTTAATTTAAATATTCACCATACATCTTGATCACACACCAAATGTACTTTTCACCCCCAACCACCATAGCAGTGGGTAAGAGTTAGTGACTCATTTCTAAAGAATACAGTGGGTGGGGGCAATTTTACAGTGGAGAAATGACAAAAACAACTTTAAGTAAGCAAGGTTAAGTTCAGAAATGTTATCTTCTAGTATCACATTACAATTCAGTGGTGACACTCTTGAGATGACACACTCACAATGGCACTTGATCTCATTTACATATTTTCCTATGACCCCATAATCCAAACTAATCATGAGAAAAACATCAGAAAACTAAAACCAGAGGAATATCCTACAAAAATGATCAGCATTTTTCAAAACTGTTAAGGTCAGAAGCAGAATATGAAGACATAAATATGAAGCTATCAGAGAACAAAAGAAACCAGGGGCATAGGATAATGTAATTCAATAGAGACATTGACCTGTCACTATATAAGAAATAAGACATTCATAGTAAAACTGGTGAAACCCAAGTACAAGAGTCAAAAACTTTAAATGATCTATGGTCCAGATTGCCTTCTTCAAACAGAAATTTTTAAAAACAAGTCATATCATCATATCACTTGCAATTTTTAATGAGGTTTGTGAATCTGATGTACTATGGAACATATTATACAGTTAGTTCTAGCAAATAAAATTCTTAAGTCCCTGAAGAAATAAATACTGTACAGTATTATCTATAAGCACTTCACTTGTTGAGCTATAAAGAAAAACTCAGATTTCTTTTCTCAGTAAGTAAAAAATACTCTTACTGGTCTTCTATGAATCCTCTGACGGTCCATCCACATATTAACCCATTTCTTGGTTGACAAGAAAATGAAGACCTATATGGCTGACAGATCTTCACGTGGGTAGGTTGGGAAAATGAAGGAGAAATGCATTCTCAAATGTCTTAAATTCATTAAAATATGATAAATAAAGTTTCAAAATTAGATATAAAAATGAAAATTAAAAAAGAGAAAAGGAAACAGACAAAAGGTAATCAATCATATTTTAACTGCTTATTCTCAATACAACTGCAGATTGAAAGGGTTGTTAATAAATGAGAATGAATGAGAAATGCACACTTTCGTCACATATCACCAAAATTCCAAAATACTCGAGATAATTTTAAAAGGCCAAATATTTATACACATAAATCTTTCAGAATAAAAAGCAAGCTATTATTAGAACCATTAGAAATGCATTAATTATATGACATTCTCTGGAGGTAGAGTAGCGGATTGGTTCAACTGTTCAACAGGCCATAAAGAACACATTTCTGCCTTTAAATAAGATTTACCATGATGAATTTCTTCTGAGTGTTTTCAATTCATTCTACAAAATACCTTCTATAGTTGGTAGGCATGGTGACACATGCCTGTGATGCGAACTCTTGTGAGGCTTAAGTAGGAGGATCACCATGAGTTTGAGGCCAGCCTAGACACACAGTGAGTTCAAGCCTGTCTGAACTACATGGTGAGTTCCTGTCTCAAAAAACAAAAGCAAAACAAAACAAAGAAGATTCTATAGCCTCAGACAGTAAGTTGGCCATTTTTTAGCATCTGTCCCATTTTACCAAGAAGAAATTCCACTACCCCTTAACCTACATCTTACTACTTCATCCTATTTGAAAGAAGGCTGAAGCAGTACATAGAGAGCTTTCAGGATCACTGTAAAGGGAAGTGAAGGAGAGAATGCTAGAAAAGTGAGACTGGGGAATCAATCTACTGAGTCTACCATAAATACAGAGGAAACATAATCACAACAACAGTCAGACTTGTATCATAAACAAGACATATGGGAAGATGGCAAAATAGCTCTCTACAGTAAACTGAGGAAAAGGAACAGAACCCACACACTCTTCACTGAGCTCATGAGAAATCCCTGAGTGTATTTAAGGATGAGGAAGGTTCCATTGATAATTACCCTAACATAGCCATTCTAATAAAAATATTGAATCATTCTACCAAATATCAAGTGGATCAGAGTAGGGCTGAGAAGCATATAGCAAAAAGGGAAAGGTAATGGAAAGCCATTATGTGAATATTCACACCAAAAATGAATGATGGGGTCATGTACAGAATAATCACTAAGAAGGACCTGCAAAAGAAGTTCTAAGAAAAAAAGGAGTAAAACCTTCAGCAAAAATGAGCAGATAAAAGCAAGAGAGTAGCAGAAAATCAAAAGTGCTCCACAGCTTTCATTAGGTGGGAGTGTGAAGAGGGAAGAAAAATAGCATTCTCACTGTTTGAATGGCTTTCAAATAGAGAAATGTGCCTCTAAATATAAGTAGTCCATATACTCTGTGGTGCAAGATGCGTGTACACCAAGGGCACACTCTTTAAGAGGAGACATTCACTATGCAGACATCAAAAATATATGTATCGGTTTGCTACAATGTCCACTGGTGGCAGTATCAGTACAAACTTTCTCACACCAGTGGTTAAAGGATACAGTGCATACATGTGATGAAGGTATGAGTTAGTGGTGGCTAGAATTGCTGAAGCTAGAGAAAGAACAGGGACCATACCATGCAGCACAACACAGCATATATTACAAATAGAAAGAGGTCATGTTGGAAAACACAGGAATCACATATCAATTTGAAAAACAAATCAGCAATAGAAAGGAAAAGGTTGAGAAATAATTCCAAAAATCTTAAGAAAATTAAACACATATAATTATCATACTAAATGTAACTACTAAAAGGTAGAGATTAATTAAAAGGATAATTCAGATACATACGGGGAAATAAAAGAAAAGAGATATTCTAGTAAAATACAAACAAATCTAAATTTAAAAAAGAAAAGTAGTTGCCAGAATAAAAGATTTTGTAAAAAAAAAGAAGATCCAGTCATGGTAATACATGCCTGCAATCTTAGTATTCTGGGAGGCTGACGCACAAGAATCATAAATTTGAGCCCAGGCTGGGCAACTAATTAACCTAGTTGGACCTTATCAATTTATCTAAGAATTGGAAAATAAAGAATGGTTCAGGATATGAAGCCTGAGTTCAATCCCTAGAACAAAATAGAATTTAAAAAAATCAATCTAGGATGAATTATGAATTGGATGTATCCAGCACAAAAATAAAGAACATAAACAATTTAATAATTAATAATGTTTATGGAGCTACTGTATATGGAGCTTAGCCACAAAGATCATTACAACTGTTTAAAAATTAGAATATTTTACAGCTTCTAATTTCTAAATATAAATATAAAAAGGTACATATGTAAAGCAACTGCTACCAAAAATTGGAAGAGATAATACTACAAAATGTGCAGGGAAAAGACACCAAAAGGATGAACAACAACAAAAAAAAAACAACATCAAAATTAGACTCTTGTTCATCAAAGAAAACTGTTAACAAAGTAGAAAGGTAACCAACCCAATAGGATTATCAGAAAATTACACAACTGATAAGGCATGAACATCTAGACGAGGGGTGGTGAACCAATGGCACACATACTGCAATAGGTTATTTGTATCAACCCAAAACTCTAAAAGTCAACACCGATCTAGACTGTAAAAAAGGGCTACAGTTCAACAACTCTAAAAATGCACCAAAGTTTAAACAGAAATTGTTCTGAAGAAGATATTCAAGGGGCTAATAGGGAGATCCATTGCACTGCAACATGAACATAGTTAACATCACTGAGCTACACACTTAAAAATAGCTGCAATGGTTAATTCTAAGTTACTTATAATTTATTGAATTTTTTAAAAAAAATAAATTCAAAGTGTTAGCTTAGCAGCACAGAGCTTCCCTGACCTGCAATAGGTCCTGAGTTCAATCCCTAGTACAGACAGACAGGCAGGCAGAGGAGGAGGAGGAGGAGAAAAGAAAGCAACAGAAGACAAAAATTTGATTAAACAATATACATAAAACATGGGTGGACTGGTGCATGACAATAATCTCAGCACTGTGGGATGTTCAGTTAGGAGGATCACAAATTCCAGCAGAGTCTGAGCAATTTAGCAAGATATTGTCTCAAGATAAAAACAAAAGGGCCAGAGATGTAGCTCAGCATGAAGCTCCCAGATTCAACCTACAATATTACAAAAATAGTTAAAATGTAGAGCTCAGAAAACCATATTCTGATTTCACTGACTACACCAAAAATAAACTAGAATGTAGAATGATTTAAAGCAAATCAATAATCAGTAGATTAAAATGAAATATCATATTACTCAAAGAGAAGATACCTTTGATCAAATCTCCACCAAACATTTATAAAATTAGTCACTGCTTAGCCATAAAGAATATGACAATAGTTTCAAAATAAGAAAGTTTTAGGTTCTAATTTATAAATATAAAATATATAGCAAAGGACATATCAGAACAGTATTTATAGCATTAATACCTTTCTGGTCGGTTTTTTGAAAACAAAAACAAAGAGGAAGGCACAAAATTAAAACTGTAAACTGAAAATAATGCAAAAAAACAGAAAAAATAGGGCAGAACTTGTGAAATATTCAAAAATTTTCTATCAATAACAAAAACATAGTAAACTAGCTTGTAAACATTTAAAGAACAGATTAAAATAATATGAAATATAAGAAAAATTATATATCTTTATAGTATAAATGTAATTACAAATTAGAGAATATAATTCACTATGCTGATGCAAAAAAACACAAAATAAGTCAATAGCCTAAAGAAAATGAGCAATTACCTAACTAAAGTTTGGTACGAAAAGAAACTATAAGCTTTAGTAGACAAATATACAGGAGAGACTACAAAAATAGTAATAATTAATTTGTTACTGCCTCTACAGAAGTAAGACTTACATTGAAAGCTCATGAAAAGGACCAATTGTTTTTTTCAGCTCATTTATATAACCACCAAAATCCCTCTTCAAAAATCTGTAATATCAGTAAGAGAAATTAGATCAATTCCACTTTGGAATACAGGTGCATCATTCCATTTTTACAAAGAAAATTAAGCAACATAATACAAAAATAATAAATTAACAAAAATGCAGGATTTGAATCACAATACAAGGATAGTTTGATGTCAACCGATCATTCAATATAATCATTTATAACTGCTAACTAAAGGAAAAACAATAGTTGAATCCATAGATTTTAAAAGTACTGACCATAAAATTCAATGGTATTTAAAAATAAATACATTTCAGATAAGTATAGCAAGAAAATATTTATGTGAGGAAGATCCTACAAAATTACTGTTTTTGAACCCCAACTGTTGACTGAAGTCCAAGGCAACCAGGTGAGCTGAGTTCCAGTGGGTAACATTCCAGAAGGTAACCCCCATCACAAAGAAACAGGAGACTTTATTTGGATATAAAATGACATATGTCAGGGCATAACAGCAGGTAAGAAAGGGAAAATAGAATAATGGTTGCCAAGGGCACTCACGTGGGGATCAAGGCACTAGTATTTACTGGTACAGCATTTCAGTTTTGTAAGATGAAAATGTTCTAGAGACCTTTTCATAATAATGTGGATGTAGTTAACACTACCAAACTATACTAAAAATTGCTGATGTTATACGGGTTATACGGGTTCTTAACCACAAGCAAATATTTTTTACTTTAAAAAACTGGTAAGAAAACCACCAAAATCTTAAATACATTTTAAAGGCTGAATTTGAGCTAGCCAAGCAACTCAGTATACCAGGAAGCACATTAGAGTCCACGGCCATGTATGTGTTATTTGTACAACACTCTTTGAGAAAAAACAGATTAAAAAATAACAGGAGATCTCATTCTTCAAAGTGCTGGCATGACCACCAACTACTTGAGCACAAGCAAAAATATGGCCTCTTCTCGGACTCTACTACCAAATGAAGCAATATCACATGCAACAGAGAAGGGAGACTGTAAATACTCCTAATTCGTCCAAGCAGAAGTAGGCTACCAGTGGAAGATAAGATACCATCTCTAGGAAGTCAGACTACCCCTCTTCTAACCTTTCTCCTCAGAGTGCATTGCAAAGACAAGTTAAAAATCAGACAGACTCCACTAGGCTGTGAACCCCAGGTCAAATGCATTGCTCTTAGGTCAAGGCAGGTAATATTCAGGCTCAGAAATGTGCAGTGACACAAAAAAGAGTTTATTCAAAATGATGGAAGGAACAGAAATACATTTGCTCAAAAGCCTGCACTTAACAAGGCAGCTTGGTTAACCACAAGAAAAAAAGGCCAGTAATGATAAGTCACATTCCAGACTTGAGCAGAGAGGATATGCCAAAGACTTCAACTGGTGTATGAGGAATGACAAACGCCACCTATCATATACACACGAACACACACTCTCAACTCTGTCCAAAAGAGGAGATGAAAACACAGACAGGCCTCTTGGATCCCTTGATTTTGGGCCTGGCTCAAAGTTGTGGATATAACAAGAAGACTGCAAAGAAAACTCTGCAGCAGGTGAAGTCTTTTAGAAGACTCACAATAAAAGCCAAGCATTCCCTAACACCAGTTGAACAGCAAACGCAATGAATCTAGTCATCACCAACAGACTCATTCTGCCCTTTCATAAACCCTAACACCTGGAAGAATAAATGGCATGTCCATTTCCTAGAGTAGTAATTTCTTCTCAGTGTCTCCTGTTCTTTTATATGTGTATGAAAAACAAGACACAAAAACAAAGGAAAGAAAAAAATTATCCATTGTCAAGAGGCAAAGCTGTCGATACAATTAGACCTCAAGGTAGCAAAGATGTTGTAACAATCAAAGACTTATTTCAACTGTTATTAAAATATAAAACTAACAAGAGGAAGCAGAAGATAATATGCAGAAACAAAGATTTACTAACTAGCAAGTGGTAAAAAAATTTAGAAGTCATTTAGCCTAAATGGTAGATCTCTTGCCTCAAATTTAGTAAACCTGAAGACAAATCAATAGAAATTATTCAGACTAAATAAAAACCTAATACACAAAGGAAGGGCGGGGCAAGGGATTTAGCTCAGTGGTTGCAAGCACAAGGTCCTGGATTTGATCCCAGTAAACATATACGATGATTCTGGGTGTGGAAACTCATGCCCACCAGCAACCAGTACCATGTATCACAGTGCCAGGCTTGGTGGCTCATGCCTGTAATCCCAGCACTTGGGAGGCAGAGGCAGGAAGATTGCTGAGTTTGAGACTGAGTTCAAGACCAGCCTGAACTACAAAGTGAGACCGTGTCTCAAAAAAAAAAAAAGGAAAACAAAACAAAAAACAAAGGAAGAGTGAGGAAAGTATTGTATACTACAGAATAATTTATGAAAAATTAGGAAGGACATTAAGCTACAGAGAAAGCATCTTAGAGAAGCATATAAAATAACTACAAATGATGACATACCAATTCACATAATACCAAACTGTTGAAAACAGACGTTTGGACTGGGGATTTAGCTCAGGTAGTGCTGCACCTACATTGGAGGGAGAAGGCTGAAGTCCAATTCCTAGTACTAGAAAAGGATGGGAGAGGAGGAAAGGGAAGGAAGGAGAATGGAGGGGAGGAGAGAAAAAGAAAGAAAAGAAAAGAAGTAGGGAGGCACAGAGAGGAAGGAGGGGGGGACCAAAGTTCAAGAATGCAACCAGAGGAAAACAGAAAATGATGTGCTGTAGGAAGTTGAAGTAAGAGCACCCAACTTCAAGCCCAGTGTGCACAACTTAGAAACTGAGTAAGATCCTGTCACAGAATAAAAAGGGATGAGGACAGCACTCAGTGCAAAGGAGAGGGTTTTCTTCTTAGTACAGTGAAAACCAAATCCTATCTTCAGAACTATGTAAATCAAAGAATAATGAAGCAATACCTTTTAGGTAACAGTACAGAGGTTAATTGTTAATCGAGACTTTAACAGTGGGCTGACATATTTCTGAAGAAAAGGCAAACAGAATTTTTTACACAAGCAAAACCTGAGAAGTCAATGCCAACAGACTTGTATTCAAACAAATATTGAAAATACCTTTTTTTTTTTCCCTTCTGGTGCTGTTCTATTCTGTGTTTAATACAGATTCAGTGCTGTTCTATTCTGTGTTTAATACAGATTCAAGCTATGTTGACCAAATGGACCACAAGCTCCTGGGCTCATGCAATCCTTCTGTCTCGGGCTCCAGAGTACCTGAAACTATAGGTACATCCCATTCCATTTGACTTGAAACCATTTTTTTTAATTGAAATCTTTATTGGTACATCATATATACACATCATGATTGCACTCAACAATGAGAATTTGTACCAGTATATGACAAAACTTAATTCTTATTTTTTCCCATAGCCCTATCCACCTTATCACCCCCACCCTCTATATACATAAACTTTGATTTCTTTCTTTATTGTTATAATCTCATTATTTTCCCCCTTCACCCCATTTCACAATATATAACATATAATTCTAGAACTCATTTACATCTTTATTTTCTCATACCAGAGAAAAGATGTGATATTTATGCATATGTGACCTAATATTTCACTTATGAGGATGTCCTCAAGATATACCCATTTAAGTATAAATGATTCAAATTTATCATTTTTGTGGCAGAGTAATACTCCATTCTGCAGAAGAGTAGCTTTTTTATTCAGTCTCCATTTGATGGATATTTGGGTTGTTTCGAAGATTTAGCAATCACAAACTGAGCTGCTATAAACATGGGTGCACATATGTCACTGTGGTATGAATCTTTTAATTCTTTTGTGTATATCCCTAGCACAGCGATGGCCAGGTCAAATGGCACCTCCAATCCTAGCTTTCTGAGGAATCTCCAAACTGATCTCCACGGAGGTTGTACGAGTCTACACTCCCACCTACAGTGGAGAAGGGTTCCTTCTTCTCCGCAGCCTCGCCAACATTTGTTGCTGGCTAATTCTGAGATAGCAGCCATTCTTTGTGGAGTGAGATGAAATCTTAAAATTGTTTTCATCTGCATCTCTCAAATGACTAGTGATGTTGAACATTTCTTCATATGCTTCTTAGCTGCTTTTATTTCTTCCTCTAAAAAGTGTCTGTTCATTTCAGATGTCCATTTTTGAACTGGATCTTTAAATTTGGGTGGATTGATTTTTTTAAGCCCTTTATATATTTTAGATAGTAACCCTTTGTCTGAGAAGTGGCTGGTAAAGATTTTTTCCCACATTGTTGGTTGCCTTTTTGCTCTGTTGGTGTTTTCTTTTGCTGTGCAGAAACCTTTCAATAGGATGAGATCCCATTTATCGATTTCTTCTACCAGTGCCCATGCTATGGAAGATTTGTTCATGAAATCTTTCCCTAAACCACTGTCTTCAAGAGTTTTATTCAACCTGTTTTTTAGCAGGCTTAATGTTTCTGTTTTAATATTTAGGTCCCTAATCCACTTTGATTTTATTTTAGTACATGGTGAAAGAGCTAGGTCTAGCTTTAGACTTTGGCAGGTCAGAATCCAGTTTTTCCAGCACCATTTGTTAGAGATTATCCTTCCTCCACTGAGGGTATTTGGCTCCTTTTTCAAAAATGAGATAGCTTAGTGTGTTTGCAGTTGTTTCTGGATCTTCTAATCTATTCCATTCATCCTTTGGTCTGTTGCTTTGCCAGTTCCATGCGGTTTTTATCACAGTGGCTTTGTAGTATAGTTGGGGATCATAGAACCCCCCCCCCCATCAAGTCCTTATTGCTTAGAATTGCTTTGGCTATTCTAGGTCTTTTGTGATTCCAGATAAATTTCTGAATTATTTTCTCTAGATCTATGAAATATGCCGGTGGGAGTTCAATTGGGATTGTGTTGAATCTGTATAATAGTTGTGGGAGTATAGCCATCTTGACGATATTGAAAGCATTTCTTTATGTAAAATTAATATGACTCCTAGATGGAAACTGATATTCAAACACAGATATATTGAGCCCCAGAACTATTTACAAAATGTGACTAAATGAAAAAGTAGATTATTTCTAATTTTTAATTTCTTAAAGAAAACTTACTCTTTCAGGCAAATCAATAGCTAAAAATATCTAGTCTATAATATTTAGGTAAAATGTAGTATAAAAAAATAACATGAACAATGGCAGTATTCTGTTACAAGACTGTGACATCAAACAAGAAGCAAGAAAATATTTTCTGAAAGTAGAATGAAAAGTTAATGGTATGTATTGTAAACCCTAGTGTAACTACTAAAAATATTAAACAGAGATACAACCAATAACCCAATTGAAGATAAAACAGAATACTAAAAAATAATTCAGCCATAAGAAGGCAAGAGAAAGGGTAAAACAGGAGAAAAGAACAGGTAAGACAAAAGACAAACATTAAATTAAAGATCATATAAAAATTATATCATATTACATATGGTTTAAGCACTCTATCAAAAACTGGAGATGTTAGAGCTGAATTTTTAAAATCATAACCATGTGTATACTGTCTATAAGGAAGAATGGTATAAAGATAAAGATCAATTTACTAACCAAGCACAGCAATCCTGTATGCATATGCACCTAATAACAGCTTAAAAATAAAGAAATGATAGAACTGAAAAAAATCAGACAAATTAACAACTGTATTGCAAAAGTTAAAACCTCCTTTCCCAATAGCTGAAAAAATAAGCAAAAAGAAAACAAACAAAAAACTATAGTGATACAAATATTTTTAATCAGCTTAGCCCACTTGATAATAATACTCTCCATTCTATAGGGTAAGCACAATGATTTCAACTATACATAAAACATCCATGAAAACAGAACATATCTTGGATATCAAATAATTTTCAAGAAATTCTTAGGGGACAGAAACAATAATTTGCTTTCTGAAAGTACAAAATGTCAACTAGAAATCAGAAACAAGTAGATACCAGAAAAATCCCAGATGTTTGATATTAAAAAACATAATTCTTAATATACTGAAAAAGAATAAATCACAATGGAGATTAGAAAATGTATTATATTGAATTATTTTTTAAATGTCAGTGCTCTGAGTAACATTTTTAGGACCATGATCTTACATAAAACTCAAATCAATAGTCTAAGGTTCCTTCTAGAAAAGGTACATTCAGCCTAGGAGAAAGTAAGGAAAAAACAATAAAGATCAGAAATCAATGTAGTATTACAAAACATAAATATAGAGAAAAAATAACAAAACTAAATCTGGTTATTTCAAAATACTTATAAAACCTAACCTCTAGTCAGACTGAATTGAAAAGACAGAAAAGTAATAAATCACTACTGTCAAGAATTTTTTAAAGGAGTAAAAAGTGAGAATCAATATGTGTCATGTATTAGTACAAATTTTCAATGAAAGTGATCATAATGCACATATAAAATGTACCAATAAAATCAATTTTAAAAGTTTTAAAAGGAGTAATATCAATCCTCATCCTTATAAACATTAAAAGAAAAATAAATGAACACATGGACCAATAGATTCTATAAATTAGATAAAAATGTTAAATTCCTTCAAAAATACAAAGTTCATTTATGAAAAGGAAATCTGAATCCTTCTGACAAATCAAAAGAAAAAAAATTCAAAACTTGGATGGATTGGGGGCCGGGTATTTAGCTCAATGGTTCCGGCGCCTGTCTTGCAAGCGCAAGGGCCTGGGTTCGATCCCCGGTAACCACATACCTATATTAGGTGTGGAGACTCACGCCCAGCAGCAACCAGTACCACATACCACAGTGCCGGGCATGGTGGCTCATGCCTGTAATCCCAGCACTTGGGAGGCAGAGGCAGGAGAACTGCTGTGATGAGTTTGAGGCTGAGCTCAGGGCCAGTCTGAACCACAAAGTGAGACCCTGTCTCAAAAAAAAAAAAAAAAAAACAAAATTTGGATGGATTTCCAGTGAATTCTTCCACAATATTTTTGGAGAGGAGGGGGTTGAAATCAGAGTCTTCACACTGAGTTACAGTCTCAGACTGTTTTATTTATTTCTTTTGAGAAAAGGTCTTGCTTAATCACTAAGTTGCCCAGGATGTGCTCAAATTTGGAAACCTTCTGCTTCAGCCTCCTAGCGGGCTGGGATCACAGGTATGCACCACCATTCACAATTTCTTTCATACTTCTAAAGAAGAAATATGTTCTGATTCTACACAAAGTATTCTAGAAAATACAGAATGTGAAACTATCAAAATCAATTTATGAAGCTAGAAATTCCCTTAAACAAAAGTCTGACAAATATATTAAAAGAAATAGGTGGGGGAAAAAACCAACCAAACTGTCACAAAATAAAATCCAGCTATAAATAAGATGAGGATCAAATAAAAGTTCTATCAGCAAATCTAAGTTTGGTACAACATTCAAAAATCAATTAAGGCAATTTTATACAAGCAGATTAAAACAAAAAACCATATTATCTCAGTTGATAAAGTAGTCAAAAACTTTTAAAACATTTAGAAATAAACTCAACTAAAGAGAAAATGACCATTACAAATGAATATATAAGTATTCTTGAAAGATTTAAAAAAATAAGACATAGGCAACTGGAAAGGTAGCTGGGATAAAATAAGGCATTCTAATTAACATTAAAATGTTAATTATCCCAGGATTGCATCTAATTTATTACAATCCCAAAAAGAACCACAACAGAGTTTTACGTACTTTTTCCCAGGAGAGGTAGGAAGATGGATACAATATCCTTTATATACTAACATTACTTACACAGCTGAGGATACATAAGAAAATTATTTATCTTTTAAAATTTGGTACGATAGGATCTAAAAGAATGTCAAATATAGCAAATATGATATTTATGTTCTCTGGAAAAAGGAGATGGTACTTCAAAACTAATGATATAATGCTATGGCTATGGACATATCTGAAAAGAAACAAAGACTCCCTTTCCATACCACATACAAGAAGCTCCAAGCGAATCACAGATCAAAATGGAAAGAAATTAAACACAGGTGTAGATTACATGTCCATTTTATTAGTGCAGGAAACCTTAAATCAGAGCACCATATGGAAAAACAACTGTTTGCATAAAAATGTTAAAAGTCTACATCATGCTGAATGGGGAAAAACTGAAAGTATTTCCTCTGAAAAACCATGGCACAGAGTGCTCGTTCCCAACACTCTTGTTCAATATACTATTCAAAATTCAGCCAAAGCAATCAAGAAAAAGAAAGAAGGACACAGATGAGAAGGGGGAAGTCAAATTATCCCTATTTGCAGATTACACAACTTTTTACATGAAGACACAAAAAACTGCACAAGAATGCTTTTACAGACAGAACATTCAGAAAAAAAGTGACAGGATACAAAACTAACAAAAATCAATAATGTTCTACACCAGTAAGGAATCCAAGAAAGAAATCAAGAAAACAACTGCATTCCCAACACCTTCAAAAATTAATACCCAGGAATCATTCTAATCACTGAGGTGAAAATTAAAGAAAGAAAGAAAATGAAAAGGACATTAGAAAATGGAGAGGCATCCCTTATTCTTGGATCAAAAGTCATACCATGGAACAGCATTATTACCAAAAGTAACCTACAGTGTCAATGCAATGCCTATTAAAAAATATCAACAGTCTTCAAAAAACAAGAAAAAAATTCTCAAATTCATATAAAATAATAAACGACACAAAATAGCCAAAGAATTCCTGAGCAAAAACAGCACTGTTAGAAGCATCACAATTTCAGATTTAAAGTTATACTACAAAGCTATAGTAACAAAAACAATATGGCACTGACACAAAAATAGACATATAATCCAATGGAATCAAACAGAAGACACACAAGAAGGGTAAACTTTGAAACTCCTGGAAAATAACATAGAGGAAAACACTTGAAGCCATAAGCACAGGCAAAGACTTCCTAAATAGGGTACTGTTAGCACTGGAAATAATATCAAGAATCAACATATAGGATGATATCAAATTAAAAATCTTCTGCAATGCAAAGGAAACCATCGACTTCAACCTACAGGATAGAAAAAAATTTTTTGACTTTTTCTGACAGATAATTAATATCTAGAATATATAAAAAACTAAAAAGTCATTTAAATAACCCAATCAAAAAATGGGCAACTGAACTGAATAGATACTTTTTAAAGTAGAGCAGCAGTACAAATACCCAATAAGCACATGAAAAAAAATGTTACATATCTTTTACTATTAGGGAAACAACTCTAAGATTTCATCTTACTCCACTCAAAATTGCTATCATCAAGAGCACAAACAATGGGGCTGGGGATTTAGTTTTGTACTACCGCATATGCCTGGCAAGTTTAAAGTCCTGAACTCAATTCCCAACACAAAAAACAAAAGCTCAAACAATAAACACTGGCAAAGATGGGCACTACATGTGTGGTGGGGGTGTAAACTAGTATGACCACTGTAGAAATTAATATAATGATCCTACAGAAAGTAAGAACAGAAATACCACTTGATCTAGCTGTATCGCTTCTGGGGAAGCAAAGACCATATTCTAGAGTGATGCATGCATACCTGTGTTTATAGCAACATGATTCACAACAGCAAAGTCCTGCAAATAGTCTAGATGTGTGTCAACAGATAAATGAATTGAAAAGTTTGAGATATATATATATATATATGTGTGTGTGTGTGTGTGTGTGTGTGAGTATCATTCAGCCATAAAAAAGAGTCATGTCATTTGCCAAACTAGTAATCATCGTGTTAAGTGAAATAAACCAGTTAGAAAGTTAAACTCCACGTTTTCTCTTATATGAAAAACCAAATGAACGGATGAATGAATGAACGAATGAGATGCCAGGAAGCTAGAAGGTAAACTTTGGGAGAGGGGAGGGGGGCACTTCAGGAGAGAGAAGCAAAAAGGGAGACAAAGGTAATGGAATTTTAAATGATCAAGATATACATAGTGAAATTCTCAAAAAAAAAAGGGGGGGGGGAAATCACTGTTGTTTTATTAACAACAAAAAAAATGCTAAAACTTAAAAAGTTAAAAATGAAAAAATTACAAATGTTTAATGTCAAAGATATCCAATGAACAAGTAAGTAAGAGACAAAAAAAATCAGGTTTTTTTTTTTAAATGATTTGAAAGGCGGCCATAAATGAACAACTACCAAATAGAAAAATAAAATTGTCCAAAGAAGATGTAAGTATAATTCTTAGAACAATCCAATTTGCCTACAAAGGAAAAGATGTTCAAAGTCATTAGCAATCAGGAATTCAAGTAAAAATCAGATATCATGATAGTACACAACTACCAGAAAGGAAAAGTGTCAGCTACCGCTGACGGAGTTTCCAGGAAAGGCTATTTGTCTGCTTTGCTGGTAAAAATGTGAACTCTTATCACCTTGAAAAGTAATGATGAGACATTTATGAAAATTCAAATCACATGTCCATATGTCCCTATCCCTGTGAACTCAGGGGCATCAAGATACAACTATAAAGAAAGAACAACACTGACTTCAGTGGCAACAGTTAGAGACAAAGTAATTTCCATCAATAAGTGAATGAACAGACTATGATATAATCATGTCTCAGAATACCATGCAACATTTTTTAATGGATTCCAGCTGTACCAGCTGAGTAAAGGCAATTCCCTTAAGCAGAACTAATTGAATATGAAAGAAAAAAAATTTTAAATTGATTTAATTGTCATAACAAGTGACCAAGAAAACCTTGTAAGTGTTCCTAACATAGACATAGAGAACAAAACAAAAAGAACTATAAGAGTTCTGATGGTATGGGTTACAGACAAATGGAATATTATTGTTAGCTAGAGGAAGAAAGGGAATCAAATAAGAGTTCACTTAAAAATGTAAAGTCTCTCGAGCAATATGAGAAAGATGCATGTGCAAATATTGTCCATGAAAGTTATTTTCTGCAAAATGAAACTTATTTCCTTGAAGAAACTAGTTACAAAAGTAAAGGTTAATTCATATTTAAATATCATAAGTAACTATCAATAAATTGGCTGTTAAAAGAGACAGTGCCTTTAAACTGTATCACACATTTAATGACCAAAAATGTTTAAATATTTCTGAAAGAAAAAACTCACAGAAAGTTGCTCAAATCAAAAAAGTTTTTCTCGTAAGATTAATGGTACTTTAAAAAAGACTAAACATAGATTTTTAAGTAGCTAGGGTATTTGTAAAGGCACATGAAAGAAGTCCATGAAGAAAATAAACTAGTAAGCCACTTCACAGTAAGGATGTCTCCAACTACACAACCCCTCAGCAGCTGACTGAGGGGGTCTCTTGGGGCTGATGTGTTTGGAGTTGTTTATCCCTTTTTAAAGAGCATTTCGGAATGAGGTAAGAATTCATCCATCATAACTAAAGGTCTCATTGAGATAGACAATAGAAGGTGACACCATGTTTGTACAATGTAGCCTTTCAAATTTTTGACTTGAGACTAAATAAAAGGAAGACAGGAGGAGTATGATAAAATGGAAGAAGACTATTATACTGGTAGTGGCAATCAGAGGTCTGGCTCTGACTCTGCCACTTCTAATTATTTTACCTTTTTTTATCTTTAGTAACCTCAACAATGAAATGGGTCACACAGGTCCTGCCCCCTTACAGGACTACCACAGTGACATCATTCTGTAAACCACCAGGCAGTATGTTTTCATCCACATTTCTCAAGTATTTTAAACTGTTATAATTCCCAAACTTATAAATACATCATAAGTACTTCTGCCAAGAGCCTTGGTATAGTATGATGTATCATATTCTTAACCCCGCCATATCACAGAGGGCTTAATATAAAATAAAAATCCACTAAAAAAATCTATTTCAATACATTCATTAAGGGTTCATTCCAATCATTATTTAATCTCCACAAATGAAATATTTTGTTTCCTAAAGTTTCCTGTATTTGCACCTAAAGCATCAGAGTCAAATCATGTTCTAGAGGATATCACTCTGGAAATATCCTCCCATTTAAACATTCTAAATTCCCCTTCTAGCAACACTTGTAATAAACTGCAATGGATTCTGACATCCTCTAAAAGTCATCTGTTATCTAATTTCTCCTTCTAATGTTCCTATCTTGAAAAACTTCTTTTGCCTACAAAGGCTAAAATTTCAATCATGTAAAAACCAAAAATTATGTATTGCAGTATAATTTGTTACATAAGTGTAATTTCCTTTCTTGATTTTCAGTCACCTGTGGCAATGCCTTTCACTTATCTGTGTATAGTCCCATGTACATAAGCCTTAAAAAGTAAAGAGTTGAAAGGTCAAATGTGTAAGTACAGTCCTTTTTTACAGAAATGTTTTTATTACTTTTACTATGGCTCTAACTTTAATAGCTTCATCTACTGGCAATATGGACAGTAGAAAGAATTTATTATCTACTGTTATTATTATGGAACATCCTGTAGTAGCTCCTTTTAAAACAACTTTTGAATTATGTCTAATTTTGGTGTATATATATCAGCAAATCCATAAGTGGCTCATGAATAAATATTATAGTACATGCGGTCTAGTACATGTAGTAAACCAATGTAATCTAGAACTATTTAAGCAACAGACTCTAAACAATAGTGGCTCCATGGTCGGGGATATTGCTCAGTGACGCCATGCTTGCCTGGCAAGTGCAAGGTACTGACTGAGTTCAATCCCCAGTTCTGGGGGAAAAACAAAACAAAACAAAACCTAATACTTATCTACTTAGTAGTCCCACTTTTGCTGTATTCTATAATAAAACTAATTCTAGAATGTTATATTTAAGGATAGTCATGATTGTCAAAGTTTTGAACTTTGCTCATAATTCGCTTCCTCAACTGTAATAATCCCCTAGGGCCAGGGATTTAGTTCAGTGGTTTCAGCATCTTGCTTGGAAGCCAAGGTCCTGAGTTCATCCCTGGTAACCACATACAACAAAGTTGGGCATAGTGACTGACACCCACCAGCAATATGGCTCACACCTGTAACCCCAGCACTCAGGACGCAGAGGCAGGAAGATTGCTGTGAGTTCGAGGCTGGCCTGGGCTACATAGTGATTTCAGGACCAGCCTGAATTACAAAGTGAGACCCTATCTCAAAAAAAAAACACTAAACCAGAAATCATAATAGACATAAACAAATTATAATATAGTACATATAGTGAAGCAGAAACCATATCTATACAAACAGAATAGCTGCACCATATGTCACATCATTTTGTATATATTGTATACAATATATATCCTATATGTGTATATATGGTACATATAATATATGGATATATATTTGTATATATGATATAAATATCAATATAAATAACAGGAATCTCATATTTTTATATAAATGCACTACTGAAAACTTGTCCAAAACTCAAATATATCAAATTGAAAGGACTAAATATATTTTAAAGAAGAGAGATTGCCACAGACAAAAAGGACAGAACCAATACTTGGATGTATTCTATTAATTACCAGCACTAGAAGTATCTGAGGAGGGGTCGGGGAGTTAGCTCAGTGGTTCCGGCGCCTGTCTTACAAGCGCAAGGACCCGGGTTCGATCGCCCGTTACCACATACCGTACTGGATGTGGAGACTCACGCCCAGCAGCAACCAGTACCACACACCACAGTGCCGGGCATGGTGGCTCACGCCTGTAATCCCAGCACTCGGGAGGCAGAGGCAGGAGGATTGCTATGATGTGAGTTTGAGGCAGAGCTCAGGGCCAGCCTGAACCACAAAGTGAGACCCTGTCTCAAAAAACCAAAAAAAAAAAAAGAAGTATCTGAGGAGCATTTTGTACGTTCTATAACTTTATTATTTTGTCACAACTCATCTGTTTCACTCTGTCAAACACTCTGAGTGAAGATTTACCACTTTCTGTGCTCTGAATGACTACTGTCCCAATTGTTATCAAGATAATATACCTTGTTCTTAGTAACTAGAACAGCACTTTCATTTTCCATTTTCTATTCATTCTAGCAAAATAGGAAGTCATTTTAGCAAAAAAAAGCAGTAAAACTTTCAAATAATTTTTGAATTTATTGCCATAGTAGCAAAGATATGGAGCAGAAAGGGATTAATTACTTGGCAGGAAAGCATCATCACACAATAGCTCAAAAGGTGCCTTTGTCACATGATATTAATAAATCAATATCCAGTGTATAAAAGAAACTCCAGGGGCTACCACACGAACTAGTCTAGAGGTCAATGATTGGGAAATCACTACACAAAAGTCAAGGGCTGCCAGTACCTATTCACTAAAGAGCCTTTGTTAAATAGGTGACACCTGAAAGGCCTAGCGCCACTTCCATATTATGGCAACTCACAACAGTAAGTTATTACTGCCATGGTGGTGGTAACGACACTCCCAGGGTAGCATTGCTGGAGACTGAACCCAGGGCCTCGTACACGCTGGGCATGCACTCTGCCACTGAGCCACATCCCAGCTCACTACCACCAGACTGTTCAGAAGAGTTCTCAGTACACCAGAGCAGAGTAATATTCAATAAACAATAAATCTGTATAAAGTTCAATACTAAATGCTTTAGGCATGTATGAAGCCTCAAAAACATTCAGGGATGTTGACATAATATTTATTTCTATTTCTGTTTTTATGTAACAATGGGTAAACTGAGACTTGAAGTCTGCTCTTAAGTCAGCTAATAATTGGGTAATTTGATGTTTCAAAGCTTGCCTGTGTGTCAGTATGACCTGGCTCCTTTTTGCAAAACAAGGAAAGCAAATTCAGAAAAATACAGTGGATTAAGAAATAGGTGAATATATTTAGCTAGAGATGAGTGAGTTAAGGAGGAAAAGATCATGCTCGTGGTATTTAGCACTAACAGGACAGTCTTAAGGACTGCATAGTTAAATTCCTCAATATGTTTTTCCAATAAGTATTTTAGCACTTACTACCAACCAGTTAATGTGGTAGACACTGCTTTAGATGCCGGGAAAATAACTAGGAAGAAGATTCATTATTACTTACTGTTGAGAGAAATAAGGCAAGTCAACAAGGAATTAATATACTGTAGAGCCAGAAATACAGAATGGAGTGCAGTACACTCTTAAAGCAGGAGACGAGAATTAAGAGTTGATGTTTACCATGATCACTATCAAGAAAGATGAACTATCAGTGTATAGTCTAAGTGAATTACATTCTGGAGTTTGAACCTGTTTCTATGCTCTTGCAAAATATAGTGTTCAGGCAAAATGTAAAACAAAAATACAATGTTTAAAGCAGAGTGCAAAAGGGATGTTTTTGTTTCTTTTTTTACTGGAGAAAATCCACACTGGGAGAAATCATGTAAATTAATATTCTTCATTTTCTCAAATTTTTACATGCAATTTCTAAGTGTACCTGATTAAAAAAAATGTGACGATAAACATTTGATAAATTTTCAAATAATATACAAGATTCTCATTATCTACCATTCTTTATCATGTACTTCAAACCACATCAATAATAACTTAATCAACAGAATCTTGAATGAACTTGGGAGCTACAGTTCAATTTACTGGCCTAAACTACATCACAAATTGATTTTTTTAAAGGGTATGCTTAATGACCAGCTGACAGAAGCTTCAATTTTTAATAAACATTGTTCCTCACAACTACTCAGAAGGCTGAGGCAGGAGGATCACAATCTTGAGGCCAGGCTGGAAAAATTAGGAGAGACTTTTAAAATAAAAAATGAGCTGGAATGTATCTCCCTGTGAGTACCTGGAGTTCAATCCCCACTAACAAAAAGAAAAAGGCGGGGTTGGCTTGATGGTTGAGCACACCTGTGCTTAACCTTCAAGGTGAGAGATGAGGGAGAAGGGCGGTGCTAACCTTGACTTCCAATTTTCTCTGAATGGTCGGACATGTTACCTACATTTTTATATACTTTTCTTTCTTTTTAAAAGTTCAGATACTTGGTCTGTATAATATAAATGTTAATCATCAGTAACTTTTACACCAGCTACATAGAAGCTTTTGAAGAGTGACTTTCTCAAGGTCACAGAGCAAACCTCTGGTGGAGACAGGAATGGAATTCATGACCTTTGACTACCAGCACTTTTCTACCCACATGGAAACTTCTGCTCTATAAGTATAATTTACATGCTCACTTTTAAGAAGCCAGAGAGTCCATCCTTTTTGATGGGATGAGAGATACAAGATTGGAGGGATGAGGGAAGGCGAGAGTAGTTTTCCTGCGGAATCAGTCGCCACGCTAGTGCCATGTGGCTCTTCCCCACGTGACTCCATTTCACCTCCCCCACTACAGTTAAGAAATGTGACCAAGGTCATCCAGAGTTAGGAAGCAAGAGAAGTCAACTCCAACTGAGATGTTCTGCCACTGAGATAAGCTCTGATGCCAGAACCTGTTCAGAAAATTAACAAAGTTTTTCTTTAGTTATTTTTATTTCTTTTCTTTTTTCTTTTTACAAAATTTTATCTTCTTGCCTTTAGTGGGCTTCTCCATTTTACTGTTTTGTGAAGTGGCATGATATTTACATTTTATTGTAGAATAGCAGGTTAAACTCAATGTGAGAATAGTACTATATTACTAAATGTAAAATGTCAAGAAATACAGACTTGGTGTGTTTTCCCTTAAATACTGTAACTGTTGGTCATAATGTGTATGATGTAGGGGTGTATATCGAACATAAGAGGATAAAAGGCACATGCACAAATATCAATACTATATGCATTTACAGATAGATGTAGATAGTAAATATACATGCAACATAACATACAAACACATCATGACAAAAATTATTATGAAAGCATGGTGAATACTGCTCCTTGGCATACAATTCTAAGCCATCAGTTAGTAACCACAGTCGCTGCCACAGGCTTTGACAGAGGTGAGAAAAATATTTCAAAGCTTTCTGAATTTTTCCCTCACATTTTGGAACAAGATAACCACAATGGTTTTCTGCCACTCTCTCTCTGTCTCTCTCTTTCTCTCTCTGTCTCTTCTCTGTGTCTGTCTCTCTGTCTGTCTCTCTCTCCTCCCTCCCTAAACAATACCACTTGGATCAGACCAATTACATTAACATATATGCAAAAATATGGACCATGAAATCAGCAACAAAAGGAAAATATGGCTTTAACTTAAAAAAAAAAAAAAGAAAAGAAAAGACTATGCTAGTGCAGACTACTTTGAGTGAATATCCTGTCATCTACTGCCAGACCAAAACAAATTTTTATGGAGCAATGTGATTACTCAAGTAGCCACTTTCTGACAATAAACACCCCAAACCGAAAAATCCTTTTGTAACATAATTACTGAGAATATATAGAAAAAGTAACCATTTAACCCACCGCATGTATTCTCCAAAGGAACTGAGTGGCTGACATCAGATGGGGTGTGGCCTCAGAGGCCCTGAAAATGAATTCTGGCCAGTGGCAGGCAGGCAGCTCTCTGGCAGGGCTTGGGATCCAGAAACCACGCAGGACTGACTGAGCTGGAGGCAGCTGACCTTCTGGGCACAGGGCAAGGCCCATCTGTTTACTCCCACTCTGCTCCTGGGAGGGGTGGCTGTGGCAGATGAGGGAGGCTGTGCTTGTAATAGGGTGTTGCCAGTGACTTCATTTTAATATTTTTACTCTTACATTTTGTACACATTTAAAGCTGAAGGCTGCACATAACTTGTAAACTGAAACATTTTTAAAATCTGAGTTTAGAAAAGGATAATACATTAAATACAGCCAAAAAAAAAGGTCATTTCTAGTCTCTCGTATGGTTTGAACAAATTGCATACAAATAAGCAACTACAACCCATTTCAGAAGTTATAAAAATGAAAAGTTATTTCCTCAACACACAGACAAAAAAAATACAACAATAATATCAATTCTGATTACAACTGGTTGGGATTTCTAGCTCTCATGCTTTCATTAATCAACATGCAAACATAAGTGATAAACATATTGATCCAAAAAGAGGAAAAGTTTTTGAGTTTTAAATGAGTTTGTGCTATTACAGTTTTGTATAACTATTTCATCATCGCACAAACTACAGAGTAAATTATAAACTTGATACTCAAAGATTGCTTCTCAACATACAATGAAAACAAGCCACTTAACATCCCAATTTAATGTAATTATTCTAATATTATTTAATTTGCATAAGTAGGAAATTCCATGTTTTTCATTTGTATAAAGGAGAAAATGTCCAGAACCTTTCTATGTCTCACTGTTTATCAATATCATCTCACTGGGTGAGGTTGTTCAAAAGTCTAAATTAACCAACATTTCCAACTCTGAATGCCCTCAGTAC
Organism: Petromus typicus; assembly: GCA_004026965.1. NCBI lineage: Eukaryota > Metazoa > Chordata > Mammalia > Rodentia > Petromuridae > Petromus > Petromus typicus. The sequence continues at coordinate 41,417 of PVIR01006935.1, forward strand.
ACGTTTGCAGGCCTAAGCACTTAAGTCTTTGCAAAGATGAAACACGCCTATGTTTTAGATCAAATTATTTCATTAAGTTGATAACAGCCTGCTTTGTGACACAATATCTGAAACTTACACTGAGGCTTTGAAAATGCATATTTCCCTCCTCTAGAGGCCAGAAGTCGTCCCTGAGCAACACACGTATTTTTACATGACCAGAACACTAGGTTACTCTATGCCCGATCGCGAACTGAAAATCAAGTATCCGGATTTGCTCTCCCGTGGGCCTGGGAAAGACGCAGCGGGCAGGAGTTAGCTTGCAGTCCGATCCCATTCAGCACACGCTAAGGTTGCGGGGGAGAAGTAAACAACCACCAGAGTCGCTAAGGTCAAGGTCTCAACGCTGCACCAGGACCACTTCCTCCCGAAAGACATTCATTTCTAGCAAAGGAACTTGGAGAGAGGGGACTATTAAGAGCTCATTTGCACAATAATTTTCATTCAATAAACTAATAAAAAGCATTCCCCCAATAAAGTTCAGCTGACTTAAGTTTCTTTTAAATATGCCCTTGACAGTAGAAGGAAATACTGAGCGATTTCAAAAATAAATCTCTTAAAGTGTTTTGTCTAATCTGACATGGCTATGTTGAACGCACAGTTTTAGTTCATAAGTCACCCAATTTTTAGGTGAGAACATTTCAGATTCACCACTCTAAGCATATTTACTTCATAACAGTTATGAATTGGTAGAATGTCTTTCCTAAATACGTTACAAATTTCTGCCAATTCTCATATCCCCAAATTACTTTCCTCAGATCAATGAAGTTTAATATACTCAATCTAGTATCATGAATGACCTGGCTGCAGCGATAAAGACAGATCTTGTGCAATCGAAATATCCATCCTTTCATAGTCTATCTCTACAAAGATAAACTATAGTTAAAATTTTGTACCTTGTCTGAATATCCTTTTACTATTAAAAATTTCTGACTTTTGAAAATAGATAAACAACATGGGAACCGGGTATGTTCACTCCTTACTCATATGTTCATTCCAAAGCACAGCCAGGTTCGTTCTCCTCTGGGGGGGAGGGTTCCGCTGTGGTAATGAAATGGCGATTCTAAACGCGTTTCTTAGCAGACAGTCCGCTCCCACTGTTCGAAGCGGCCACTCCTATCCCCCATCGCAAGCTGCTGCTTGCTAAAAGGCACCAAATTTATTTCAGAGCATTTACTTATCTAAACAACTCTATCCTCCACTAAGAAAAGGGCATGGAGGCACCTACGTGGATGTGCACAATGACGTGTACGTGATTGGCAGATGTCTACCGAAACAACTAGATGCACATGGGCTAAATGTAAATAGCGCAGCTTGGTGTTGTACAGAAAGACTGTTAAAGCTGAATTAGAATACATGTGTGCTCGGCACAGAATTCTATTAGCCAGTGGAATTATTTACAGCAATCCACAGAGCAGGACACTTGAGCCATTCCTAAGGTTAAATTAGAGACCTCACAATACCACTCACACAAACTGTTTATCCAGATTACACATTCCACTGTACTGGTACTCTAACTCAACAGTCGGTTCCTATCAGCTGAATTAAGGTTGTGACTGTGAAAGTATGCAAAACTCCAAGAGCCGGGCGAAGGGAGTAGGGAAGCAGCAGGGCATATAACAAAGGAACTGGTACTTTTTCCAGGCATTTGACTCCCATGCACTGGGAGACAAAACTGTTGAGTGTACCCACCCTTTTCCCCAAAGATAAAAGTTTTCAAAGTTCCAGGACGCAGCTCTCTACCCAACAAAAGCAGGATTGACTCTTCCCGTAGAGGAGTATCTAAGAGAACACCAACTAATGTCGCGGAGGTCAAGTCCGAGCCCTCGAGCGAGCTGCTACGGCACGGAGTGGCTCTCGGGCTGGCTCCGCGGGCTTCCCGGCCCCAGGTGGACGTGCAAAGTTGCCCCTTGTCAACTCCGGCCAGGTCCCCCGTAATTGAAAATAACAGCCAGCAGCCAGCCCCTGGCTACCTCCACCAACCAAGCACTGTAGCAACTGACAGTTACACATCATTACGACCCGAGACAATAATGAATGTAGCACCAGGACCACGATTCATGCCAGCAGTGTCATCCCCGCCTTAACCCCTTCGCCTCCGCGCGGCAGCGCGCACACAGCCCGGTGCGACAGCGACGCCTCCCTCCCCCGCTCCATTCCGGGGCCAACTACTTCCACGACCACGACCCCCACCCCCACCGCCACCCCCCACTCGGCCGGGGTTTCATTCCTCAGCCCTGGTAACTGTCAGGCCAACACCGCCACCAGCAATCCCACTAGGGGTAGAAAAACATTTGCTTAATTCACGTTACTTGTTAAGTTCTTTAAAAAAAAAAATTAGGAAGTGGGGGAAGTAACCTCCCTCTTTCCTTAAGAATCCGACTGACGCTACTTGCTTCGCGAAAGCATCGCATTTCCCAGGCCCCCTCCCGCTTCCCAACACTTTCCCCCTTTAAGAGCACAGACCAACCAAAATGATTTAACTTGAGCAGATGACAGAGGAAAATAAAACGCGTTAAGAGAATACGGTCCGATCTGGGATTGCAAAAAAGGAGGGGTTGTTTATTTTGATAAGAAACGGAATCGGCACAGACCTGAGCAGAAGCTGCAGAGCAGGAGAAATTGTTTTCTTTCCCTCACAGAGTCTCTCTCCCTCTCTCTCCCTCTCTCGCCCTTTCTCTCTCACACACGAGCGCGCACACACTCACTCACACGCACACGCATAAGCAGAGCCTCTCAGCTGCTCTCTGCAGTTCTCAGGAAATGAATGGGGGGCAACCCAGGGAACTGTTGTACTTGCAAATGACTTACCCGGATCACATGATGCGCTAAATGTAGGGTGGGCCGGTGGGTGGAGGCTGCCGAGACGCGAGCCCGGGTCTAGCGTGGGGAGCCTCGCCAGGCCCGCATCGAATTACCCCGGGGCCCAGCCAAGGGGGTTGCAGGACGCCGCTTCTCCCGCCTGGCGGCCCGCAGCTCAGGAAACCGGAGAGCGCGGGGGGTGGGGCGGGGTGGGGCGGGTGGGGTGAAAACACCAAACCCCCAAACAAAAGAGCGCCCGGTCCTCCTCCCCAGAAACAAAGCCCCGCCGCTGCGGGCGAGCCCCGGGGTGGGGCTGAGGGCGGGGGCGGCGCGGGGAGGGGCGCGCTCAGCAGGCGCTAAACCGCTTTATTGCCATAAAATGGGGCCCCGGCCGCTCCGCCCGAGGATTAGGAGGCGGGCCCTGAGTGTGATGGTCGAAATCCCCTGTGGGAAACTAACCCCTCCCCGCGCGGAGGTGCCGGCAACACCCACCGCCGGCCGCTCCCGCCGGGGGTGGGCCCGCCGCGCCCGCGCCCCACCCGGCCCCGCCCCCGGCCGCCGCCCGCGTCCACCTGCGCCGCCCGCCGCGCTCCGCGGCCGCCCATGGCCCAGCTCCGGCGCCGGCCGGCCGAGGGCCCCGGGGCGCGGGGCGCGGCGGAAGAGCCCGGGCGGCAACTCGCGCCCAGCCTCGAGAAAGTCCCCTCTTTGTGTCGGAGCGCGCGGGGCGGCTGAGGAGGCTAATTCGGGGACCGAGAGGCTTCTCCGCCCGCTGCCCGCCGTCCGGGTGGGGGCGCAGGCAGGGCGCGCGGGAGGGTCCGGGCCGCGCTCCCTGGCTCCGGGCTCCCCTGCTCGCCCGCCGAGAACTTGGAAAGGTGTGGGCGGAGCCGGTGGGCGGACGGCCCGGGCTGCGGGGCTGCTCGCGGGTACCGCGCCGGCAGGCGTGGGGTCCCGGTGGGGACGCCCAGGGTGCGGGGTGGCAGTGGGGTACGCAGAGGCTGACGGGCGCAGGCAGGTCATTGTTTGGGGCCCGGAGGACGCACGTTGCGGGCGAGGCGGGGGCTTCCTCCCGCCCCGCGCTTCACCTTGGCTGGATGAAGGGGCGAGGCGGAGAAGGGCGTCCGGCTCTCCTTCCAGCCGGCGAGCTCCCGGGGGCCGAAGGACCGGGTCCGCCGGGTTCTGGCCCGGGGGACTGAGGGAACGGCCCGCAGTTCCCGCGGGGCTGCGAGGGCGCTGGGTCAGCGGGGTGCAGGGCTGGCCGGGGCGGCGGGCGGTCACCGGTGGGCGGGGACTGCGGGGCCACTTTCTCTCAGGCCAGGTGCGCAGGCCGGGGCGCCGGGGGGAGCCGGAGTCCTACACGCGCCCCGGAGCCCGCCGGCGTGGCAAGCGGCCCCGGAGGGGGAAGGTCGGGAAGGGGAAGTTTGAGTTAGGAGAGGAAGATTTGCAGTCCTGGGGCGCGAAGTAGGGTGGAAAGAGCAAGGAGAGAGGCCGAGGACCAGCAAATGAGAGCCAAGGAGCTTATTGAAGCCAGGAAAAGCTGGGTTCTACTTCTCTGTAGCACTGTGGCGTTTTTTCAAACAATTCTTAAGGCTGGTTGTGCATCGTAATGAAAACAAAGGCAGGGTACTGCCTGGAGCGCCCTGGGTAGGCTGCCGCGGCCGGCCTCCGAGGGGAGGAGGAAAGGTGTTCCAGCCAAGGGCAGAAGTCCGGAGGGGATGCACCGTCAGGCCTGCATCTTGTTAGAATAAAATGGGTTTCAGGGAGCAGTCTGGTCTCAGGGTTTTGACGAACAAATGAAAAGTCTGAAAGTCTGAAATTTGGGAGGCACTCCTCGAACAAAAGAGCCTTAGACCGGAAAACAGTGGGAGCGAGAAGGCAAAGGACTTTGGAATCCTGAATGGAAACTGGGTCTGGAAGAAGAGGGCTCACTCCTGGTCTCGAGGAGACGGAGCCTGTCTTCCCAGTAAAGGAGTTTCAGATCTCACCTCTGGTCTGATTCTGGGCGGAGGAGCTTTCTAATCTACTGCATTCCGCTAGAAATAACATGAAAAGACAAGTTTGGAAAACGGTAGAAGTAGCGACAAATGCACAGCGTTTAAACAGAAAACTTGCCTGTACCGCATCGCCGTGAAGTTTGTGTCTGGGTGGGACAGGGATGCTGTGAGGAACTATGTCTTCGTGGCAGTTCTTGCACCAGCAGCTTTTTCAGAGAGCCGGAAGCTGGATACGCACACACCATAAATATGTTCTATAGCGAGTGCTTCTGCACGTGGAAAAGCAAACTGCACACTCCCTTTCTATGGCAACAGCTATGGGCGTGTTCATAGAATGATGTGAGATAGGAAATAAAGTACAAGAATTCATTTCCGAGGGGTAACAAATGAAGGACAGGTCAAGGTTAATATCGACAGTCTAAACAGGGTGTATGATTAAAAGAAGGAAATCAAGTCTTGCAAAGAAGTGCTAGCAGCTTTTAAGAAATTAGGTGAGGCTTTAAAAAATAGAAATGTTAAAATAAGGCAACTCACATTGTAAAAGGAAAAAAAATACATGTTAGACTGGAGAATCATTGTGTGAAATTCAGTGGCTGTGGAAGAGACAAAACAAAGAATTTTGAAAGGGCGAATGTTACTGGGAACTACATCCCTGGGCTCTAATGTGTACAGAGCGCACATTTTCAAGCAGCTCAAACTGCCTCTGTATAGAACTTAACCATTGGACTGAAGCAAAGGGAGTACTTCAGCCTCGTAAAGGTATTTGCATCTCTCGATGTTTTGATCTTTCTCCTTTCTACCTACCTGTGTTTGCAGGGATGTGGAAAATCAGGAAAAGTAAAGAGGGCAAAACTATTCACCAGAAGTGTCTAAGTCTGACAGAGAATGGTATGCGTGGAGAGAAATTACAGAATCCAAAAATGTCAGGTTCAAAGAATCAGCCCAACAGAACCCTATATGATATTTCTGTTTAAATCCAAAATGATTTGGTCAAGAGTTTACCTAACCTGTTTACCTAACTTTAACTATATATATTTCATTTATTTGGTGTCTACTGTCAACCATTAAACGTGAAATGAAGATACGAGACCGATAGTCCGAGTTTTTTATGCATATATTGAAATTTTTACCTAGCAAATTAGCCAGAAAAGAGTGCCCCAAATACCCCAAAGCGCATATGTCCAACTCATGATGATGATACGTGATAACAGTAAAATTTACAACCAGAGTCTTTAGGTAGAGAAAATAAAAGCAAACCTTAGCTATCCATAAACTTTGTTTTTTTCATTTAGGCTGTGGAAATACTGTTTGAAAAATTAGTGTCTGCGTTTGAAAATTTTTTACAATACTGAATTATATTACCTGCACCACTCCCTTATATCTGTAATATAGACTCTTAAATGTGTATACACAAGTAAAAGTTTCTAAGCCTTTGAATTAGGACAAAGTTTGCATGAGTAGTTTAACACTAGTATAATTCAGGAAAGGGAGGTAAGTCCATTTTTGAAAGGTAAAAGCTTTATTGAATGATGAGAACTAACTAAAAGTAAAAGTCCCAGAGGTATACACAAATTTTAAATATCCTGATTTCTCCTAGGGCCAAATGTGCATATGTACTGTTAGACTTTCAATGCTTATATTTTTACATGCCGTATTTTGGCAATAAATGTACAGAAAAGGGGAATTTCCCTTTTTAGATACAGAAAAGACATTTAAAAGCCTTACTACAAATTGAAACAGCTGGTGATATTACATAATTACATGGCAGACAATATATTTTGATTTGGGTGAGGAGCTCTCTGAAAATTAAGAAAAAACCGCCATTTTATAAATTTCTTGCAATCAATATAGATTTTCATTCTTTTGCTCTCCATATCTTCACGTTGTCAGATGAGGCCTCTTTTCCAAGTTCCTCCTATTGCTTTCATTCTGACCTTTTCCAGCCTTGTCTCCACTGTCACATGACCCCCATCCTCCAGCTCTGCACCTCTGACCCCCTCCACGTCCCTTTGATCTATTCCACCTTTCCCATGGCAAAACCTTAATTATGACAACCTATATTTTACAAACTCAAATTGGCCCAAATTAGTTTCAGTACAGTATCATGATACATAAAGGGTCTGTTTTGATTTTCACACTTAATCTTCTAGCCCAAGTGGACAATGGCCCATCATACCTGGATACCTTTGCGCCAGGAAAAGTTTCCCTTCTGCCTCCTCCCATTGAATCTTCTGGAAACCATTCCATGACATTCTACATAGATGTGGTCATAGTCCATCCTCACACTAAAAAACCTCTCCTGTTTTGAGATTCTTTTTGTATAAAGAGAAGAGTACCTGAGACTCTGCTATTTTAGTTTTTAATTTTCTTTCTGGTTTTTTTTTTTTTTTTTTTTTTGCCTATTTTATTTTTTCTCTTGTTGAAGAAAGACAATTATGGCATGCCTTCTTGAATCAACATTGGCCCAGGTCAGCATCTAACAAATGTTACTTCCCTTACTTATTCATAAGGTGATAATACCTTTCTGCTCCCATCAACCCCCCATCAGCTCGCCTCATATTACCTGTGATCCTTTGAGAGAAAAGCTGCATCTTAGCCACCTGTGTAGCTTTCCTTTTACTCCTCACACTGTTCTGCTCATACTAGGGAATTAATGAATGCTTGTTGAATCAATGAAATAATCATAGTATATGAAATTAGAGTGACATACCTTAAGTATAATTTAGCGGAAAACTTGAGGTTCCATTTAAACATTAATTTTTCCAACATCTTTCAAGCAGCTTTAAATTAGAAGTTTTTGCATAAAATAAACTTGGACCATTTCATTATACTTTTTCATGTTTAATCATTTGAAAATTATTCAATCAATTGAACTTTTTATTAGCGTCCCATAGCACTATACTGAATTAAATAAAAATTGGATTTTTTTGATGACAGAGAAAATTCTTAGCAAAATTTGTTTCAAAAATTACATTTTGTAAGTTAGGCTATAAACATTGGAGCTGTGATATTATAGAGATAATCTGTACTTTCAAATATAATAAATTGAGGCATGTGAGATTTGACTTATAGGTATTCTTGCTTTTTTAACTGTGCAAATGAAAATAGTACCCCAGGGAAATAATTTAATTCAGTTATACAATAGATAGTTTACAAAATACTGTACACTACAAAGCACTGATCTAAATATTTTAAATGTGAAGATTAGCTTAAAACTAAAGAATAGGTATGATATGAGATAAAATCGATGAATTATGTCTATTTTGAAATATTAAAACACACTGTGAGGAAGGTTGTATTTAAATTTTTTAAAAATATTAGATATTTTTACTTAATATGAACTATGTCATACATGTAAAATATGTTAAGGTGTGTTCCTATGGATGCCATCTGCCTTCAGATATAAAATGTTTCTTATAGTCTCTAATCCTCCCTACCATACACTGTACCCATCCCACGGTCATTCCATCTGCCCTTTCACTTCTGTCCCTTTAAGAAAATTACTTTCCAACTTGGGATTTTTCATTTCATTGAAATTTTTATTAATATTCTGACCTTGTCTTTAAGTCTTCCTAGTCATGATTTTTCCTAACAGTAGATTGCTATTCTTCGTTTTACTCATCTCCATATATTAGCTTTCCCGACACCCAAACTTTAAAGAAGAGGTTTAATTTACTTCATGTTTTAAGGGACTTGGGCCATGATCAGCTGGCTCCCAGGTAGAATCCTCATGGCAGAAGGCACAGTGGAGCCACACTGCTCTGTTCATGGTGGCAGGAAACGGAGCCAGAGAGGAAGTGAGGCTCCCGGGCCCATCCGGGGCATCCAGTGTGCACTGCAGCAGTCACCACACAGATCCAGAGACCACTCACCACTCTAATCACCTGTACTGGAGTTTTTCCGAAATATTTTAATTTGTCTTTATGTTATAGTAAATATCTTAATTTCCCTGTTAATATATTTTATAGTTTCTCTTGTTATGTTACTGAATGAGATTTTAAACTGTCAACTCTTATGGAAATATACTGCCAAATTTTTATCAGAAAAATTTACCTGTTTACAATCACAACATCGTATTTGAGGTTGCCATTTTCTCTGTGTTCTTGCTAATGTTGGATGGTGCTTTAATGGATTTATTTTTTTAAAAAAACTAAAAACTTGTGAATAAAAATAACTTCAGGTTTAATTCTTTGATGAATAAAGACTGACTCTAAGAAAATAAATAAGCTATGATCAGGGAGGATGCCTTTGCAGAATAATGTTACTGCCATGGCTGGTTAAGAGATCAAGAGAGTTCAAAATTAAGTAGGTATGATAGAAAAAGAAGAACAGGTATGAAAGTTATTAAAATTCACACCCTAAAATCCTGTAACTTGTTTGGGAAACAAGTACAAGAGAGAGAATAGAAAACTATATCTCATATTTCAAGGCTTAATTCAGTACGAGTAGTTTGGTTTTAATTTGATAAATGTGGAAGTCATCTAAATAAGTCATTGATTCTTCCATAATTAAAGCAAATATAAATTATCTGCTGAAGAAAAATAGAGAGGAAAAAATAAAATAAATAAAACCTGGTCAGAAACTTGAGAACAGAATAAGATGACATGGAAATAAGGGAGAAAGGAAAAGATGAAGGAAATAAAGAAAGGAGCATCATGAATTTAATTAGTATTGCTTTCAACTGCAGAAAAAAATAAGACTTCTTGAATGTCAACTTAAGATTCATATTTTTTGTCCACCCCTCATATTGAGACAAAAAGTCTCAAGATAGGAAGCTGTTGTTGAAAACTGTTGCAGTTGCTCTGTGGTACCAGAAAACGCCAAGCTTGTTTTACTTTTCTGTTCCCTGTCTTACAGTGTAGTTTCCCTTCTTCCCCAGCCCTTCGTAGTGGAAAGAAAAGTGGCTAAGAGCAAAAAGAAAGTCTCTTCTTTTTGGAAAGCTCTCCAGAAGCCTCACTCTTGTCATCTGCTTCTATTTCATTGGCCAGAACTTGGACACATGACTTCCTAGAGTCCAATCACAGGGAAGAGAACATGGAAGAGGGCTTCTTGGATAGTAGTTGAGATAACCAACAGACAGTATCTGGCTTCTTGCTATATAGTTTTGTTTTAATCCTAAATGAGAAATCATTATACTACCAAGGCTTTTACTAAATATTTTTGCAGGCAGTTTTTAAAAAAGAGAAGCCCAAGTTATTGCCATCATCATTTTAAGGATAATAATTTATAAATTATATTTTTAAAAATATTTTGTATTACTTCTTAGTATGTATTTTCCACAGTGTGGAAAATGAATCAGTAAAGTACACAAACCATAATCTAGTCCCTTTTAGATTAATTCATGTGTGATTTACCTAAGGCAAAATGTGACTCTCAATTTGCTTTATGTAGTTACATAGTCTGGTTATGGCTCATCTTTCCACTCCATCAGTTTGCATGTCTTTGCAAAATGAACATTACTTTTTAAAGATGGATAAGCAAGTCACAATTAGGTAAATCTGTGCCTCCAAAAATATAAACTATATTTGCATTTCATTTTCAGATGTTGGCCAGACATCAATGTACAAGCCAGTTCATAAGAACCAGAAAGATTCAATCTGATTCCAGGTTTGATGCTCAGTTGTGACCTTTCCCAGCAGGTTGCTCAGTTCATACTGATTTAAATTACTCCTTAGGTACCGCTGAGCTGGCACCTTTTTTATACAGATGTGAAGAACTAATACAGTCATGACACACTTGCCCTAACAAGGCCGTAATCTCCAGGAGTTTTGGAGAGGACCTAGTCTAACCACTTCTTAGTTATTTCATCAGGCCTCACTGGGCACCGAACACCTGAGTCTTCAAAGCTTTCTGTGAATGCCAGGCATGGTGGCGCAGCCTGCTATCCCAGCACTCAGGAAGCCTGAGGCAGGATGATTACAAGTTGGATCCCAGCCTGGGATACTTAGAGACTGTCTCAAAATTAAAAAAAAAAAAAAAAAAAGTAAGTAGGTGGGGATGGGGCTAGGGTTGTAGCTCAGGGCCAAACCTGGGGTTCAATCTCCAGTATCCCCCAAAATAAAAGCTTGTCAAGAAAAAAGTCTTAAGAAATATATGTGATTTCTGGACTTAAGTTCTATAAAATACAAGCAGGTAATTTGGGCTAGGGTTATAACCAAGTAGTAGAGTACTTGCCTAGCAAATCTAAGGTTTTAGTTTGAGTCACAACAATGCAAACAAACAAACAAAAAAGCTAATTTGTTAAGGTCAGTATTTTTCTAGATTTGATATGCATTTGTTTTGAGTGACGCAGGTTCCAAGTGAAAGTTTGTAATTAAAATAAATTATATCTATGATATACCAATTTCATACTTAAAATAGATGCCTAATAAAGAACTTCCTACCACGCATGGCACCTTTGGGAGAGTGAAGCAAGGGAATTGTGAGTTCAAGCTTAGCCTGCACAGTGAAGCAAGACCCTGTCCCCTCTAGTAGGAGTTCCGTAAGGATGAAGGCTTTTTCTGTCGTGGTCACTGTGGCAGCTCATTGTGAGGAAATGTGACTCGCATGTATTAGACACCCAATAACTGTAAGTGACTGAGTTTGTGCTGCACAAGTGAGGAAACTGAAGCATCATGTTGCATAATTTTAAAAACTACAATGACCAGGACTTTGTGCAACTTGTCATTATATGTTATGAAACAAAACATTTCAGTATGTCACTCATTGGCAGGTGTCCTAGCTTCTTTTCTCATTGCTGGGACAAAATACCCTTCACTCTCAAGCGTATGGAGTAAGATATTTTTGGCTCACAGTTTATAGAGGTTTCATAGTTAACTGGCTCCAAGGCTGGGTGGCATGGCATGGTAGAAGCGAAATAGATTATGTCATGGTAGGTAGCAAGCAGCTAGCCCTCCTTCATTCCCTTTCTATTCCATCCAGGTTATAAGCCTTTAAGTGTCGCTCACACCCAGCATGGATTTTTCTTTTTTCAATAAGTTCATCATTCACAACCAGAGCTATGTTAAACCAATCAGAAGACTAATCCAGCATCAAATACTCCTGATCCATTATCACAACCATGATCCACTCACCTCCCAAAAGACCGCACTGTGAGCACATGAGTTTTGGAGACATGTATCTGTCAGCCACAATACCAAGAAAAACTTGATATCACTAATAGGCCCAGTGGATGACTAGAGATCACAGTAATTCAACAGGTTTTCACAAGGTCATATTAAAGACGAAAATTTCCTAAATATGAAAATGAAACCCCCCAAAAAACAATCAGATGCATAGCTATTAGCTACCACTGAATGCACATTTGCATACTGTTTGTATTTAGATAAACTACAGAGTCATTTCCAAATGAAGTGTTACATGATTTCTCATATAACAATCACTACATAGCGTTTATACACCAGAAGGCACTTTCTGTTTAAGAAATTAAGCAGAATAACATGGGGAAACTGTGCACGACTGAACCCTGGACTCTAATTCACCGAAAAGAAGTAGATAGAATCATAATATTTTCATCCTCATCATATGCCTAGTACTTTTATGCCTAAGAATTAAGATGATACGTGTTACAGGAAGAGTAAATAAATATAACAGAGTAAGCCTATGTGGCTATTTGAGAGCTGTTTTATTGAAATACTGTTTTGTTAACAGTTTTCAATTCCACAAATCTTCATCAATTATTAAATATTTTTCTCACTGAATTAAACAGGGTGACTGGATTTTCTCAGGAGAAAACATCAGGTAAAATGAAAGGTTTACTTTAAGCAGATATGAATTTTTCTGTATAGAGGAAATTCTATAGCTTAATAATACTATCTACCCCACACTAAACAGAAAATACACAGTTCAGTTTTTGACATAAAGAGAAATACTCAATTTATTACATAAAGCAAAAATGAATTTAAACTACATTATTTATTTATTTAAAACTACAGGCAGTTCTTTTCTAAAAAGTAAGCCAGACATTTCATAGAATGTAACTACTGTGTCAGGCAGTGGTGCACTTGGGCAGGCCCTGCTGGCTACACAGAGGTTACCAGGCAGCCTTTGTGTCTGACTGTGTGAAACACCATCAAAATTCTGATTTTTTTCAATAAGATGACTATATGAATCATTTCTTCATATATCAAAATTAGTTATAAAAACATTTAAATGAGTAGTGTTCATTTTAGAAATGCAATGTGCCATTACACACCTCTTGGTTTCCCTGTGAGCTGTACTCATTGCTTATATTGTTCTTTCCTGCTAGAACTGTCGCCAATGTGCACGAGTTCACTGGGCAGCCACTCAGACAAGAAACATATGGCTGGATCTGCTGTGAAAATCTGGACACACACCCTGGGTAACTCTATCTCTTCTTGGGCATGTGTTTGACTTGTATCCATTCATGCACATCTATGTTTGGGATCTGTGTCCCTAACAATCATTTGGTAATAAAAATATTTATATAATTTAACCCTAGCACTACTCATAAATATCTCCTTTATGTAGCAACATGCAATCAGGCAGCAAAAAAACATTTTGCCATTTTATCTGGGAACATCAGAGTTAGAAGGGAGATGTATAATTCTCTACAGATTTGGCAATAAAACCTAAACTTCAGTTCTTTAGTTCCTATTTCTGAGCTTGGTTTTGGATTGGGGTCCAAGGTTAATAACAGACATACTCAAACTCATTTGAAAACCAAAATGCAAAATGTAATTCTTATTCTTAGCACCACAATATAAGAATTACCTTCTTACAACAAGCAAGCAAACTTAATTCTTTGAAATTTCCAATCTAAGAGAAGGCTTTATTTTTAACTTGAACATGTTTTTTAAAAAACAGTTCCTATAATTATCTTGAAATTTTGTCAAAGTAGAACTCTGAAAATTGGTAGGTCCAGATCTTAACGTGAACATAAAAAAGGTACTTAGAGGGCATTAATAGCTAGCAAAGCACATCGAAGTTAAAAGGGGAAAGGTTTAAATGGTCAGAGACCTTAGAATAAAAAAGAGCATTAAGCAAACATCTTAACCACAGAGTTATAAATATGTCAGAAGTACAGACTTCCTCACTGCTCAATGGGCAGAATGACTGTGCCATGATCTTGACCTTCACTAAGTTAGTTAACCCTTCTATATCCTTTATTTTCCTTCTGGAGCAAAACCTGCTTGTAGAGGAAGTGCTAGACACAGATCAAAAACAGTATTATTTAACTACTATTATTTCCCCTCAAGAGAAAGGTCATTTCTTTGTGTCATAATGTAGTAGAAGTTTGAAAAACCTCTACAGTAGAACATTGTCAAAATCCTGGGGGAGCGGGACTCAGATTAGAGAGACTTTTAGTTTCTTTTAGAATTTTGTTTATTGCATTTATTGGTACATTTTAGGTATACATCATGATCACATTCATCATTGAGATTTTGTACCTGTACGTGGTGTGTCCTAGCTCTTATTTTTCCTCATTCTCTTGTCCTTCCTTCAATCTTCCCACGCAGTGTTTCCATTTTTTCCTTTGTACTATCAAATTTTTGCTTTCCTTTCTTTACTTTTCCCTGTCCTCTCTCATTTCCCTTCCTCTTTGAACATGTTCTTCCTATTTCACAATACCTGTCATACATTCTGAACCTCATTTACACCTTTAGTTTCTCACACCAGAGAAATGATATGGCATTTACACAAGAGAGGCGGGTTCTTAAGGGGATAAAAAGCAGCAGATTAGAACCAAATTTAATATTATTGGCTGTTCTATTAAAAAGAATTAATGTTGCCTTATAATTTCATGTGGGTTTTAATTTATAGACTGTTTTACTATCGGTGATTGCATTCACTTTTTCCAATACATAGGCGAAAAGGATACACTGTTTGATGTGTATTTTCTCATTTAATTTTCACAGCAGCCAGTGAAGTATATGTTGTTAGCTTCTTTTCTATCTTACAGAGAATAAAGTTGAGACCCACAGAGATTACCTTCTCTTCAAGTAACAGCCAGGAAGATGTAGAGCTGAGATTGGCTTCCAAGGTGACTGACTTTAGGAGAGTATTTTGAATTTCTGTTCATTCTATACACACAACTGGTAGACAGGTGACTTGTTAGTGAACCTTTCGGCACTTAAGGGTTGAAGCCTTGGTAAGATCACAAAGTCTGTATGTCAAGTTTGGGATCCTGGATCTCAGCACATTATTCTTCTAACTGAATTATGGGTAAGCTTTTATACCTTCTGTCAATTAAGAGTCATGAGTGAGGAGCTTCAGGAAAAGATCAGTGAGCTTTTTCCTAACATCTTACCTAGAGTCGGTGGAGCTGTATACTTTTCATCTAGTTTGCATATTGTGCCAGAGGGATGGCACACAGTGGCTGCAAAAGCCTTCCTCGGGGGACAGACAGAGCCCTTCCATGACACTGTAGATGTGTCAGCGATATCACAGGGTGGAGTCGATGGACTACTATTGAATGAGATGCTAGGAGGTGATATTACACAAAGAAGTTAGTGCTCTCAAATATTTGGAAAAATCTTGGCCATGTATATGACACATGTCTCTTGGATGAAGAAGCCATTGAAGCTACTAAGTGTCACTTGATATATGTTATGATTCTAAGAGATGACACCACATAATATACAGTGGTTTCCCAAAATATATAGTCACACTCTGTCAAACATTTTCACCTTTTGGGAATCATTGCCCGGGGAACATGGGTCCTGAGTGGCTCCTGGGGGCACTGGGAGTGATGTGAGGTGCTATCCGGAAATCGTGCACCATCCTCCTGCCCGCTGACTATTTCACACCTTCTAGCTTACCCCATGCTTTCAACACTTTGTCCCTCATCCACAGTCTCCACTCATGGGCTTGTTTTATGTTTCCTATTTCTCAGAAACAGAAGCTATGAGGAGCAAATGTGTATGTGTGTAGGTTCACACAGTACCTACCCTACTTCATATGCTTTGCCTTTCTGCACTACCATGGAGAAACCATCAGTGTTCCTCTCTAAGGCCGACTCCTTCACTTTGGCCACTAGGTTACTCGCTTCTCCCCGACTTGTGTGTTGTTCCTCGCTGCTTCCTCACTTCTGCATCACCAGACATCCCTTCTCCACTGAATCACTCCATCCAGCATACACTATGCTATCATTTACCCAGCCTTATAAAAGAAACACAGAAACTATTCTGCTGGCCACCTAGTCTCCTCCCATCTCTCTATTCTTTGTAACCACAAAAGTCTCACCAGAAGTGCTCTGTTTTTTCTGTAGTATTCTCTTTCTTTTCTCTCATCTTCTCCTGAAACCAATTCAATAAAGCTGACATCCAACCAGCCTAGTAATCTGCATTGATTAAGGTTAACAACAACTAAATGTAGAACTCAGTTTAAACATAGTGTTTGGTCTTCCTCTTTTTGACCCCTTAGTAACCTGGTGTGGACAGGTAAAGAAGATGAAGTTAACAGTGATGCTGACTACTAACCAGAGTGGATAGGTTCTCCTCCTCAAAACATTTTATTTTTCTACTTTCCAGACCATCACATCTTATGACTACTTTTTTCTCTTTCCTTTTCACCCTTCCCTTTTGCTTTTCTTTAGAGATAGAGTCTTACTCTGTCCTCAGGCCTGTGCAATGGCTACTCTGTCTGTCATATGCTACCTCTGTATTTCCTCCCATCTGTTATCTTCTGATACTATCCATGAGATATTCCTAGACAAACGTTGGAAAAACATCAAACTCCTTCCCATCTTCTCTTCAAGCTGTCTTCTGTTTTCTGTTTCTGTAGCAGTGCACCAGAGACTGGGCAATATGTAAAGGGAAGAGGTATATTTTGGCTCACAGTATTGGAGTCCAGGATGTCCAGGAACATAGAACCAATGTGTGCTTGACTTTTAGGGGTATCTCATGCAGCTACAACTGATGGAGGAAAGTGGGAGGGCAAGTAGGTCTGTGTGGAGCAGACAAAGCGTGAGAACACACACATTTCAAGAGATGAATTGAGTCCCACTAAAATGAATCCAGTCCCCATAAAAGGCATCAGTCCCTCTTAGTGACCTGATCACCTGTTGAGTGCCTTGGAGTCACCACACCATCAGTCAGATTTCAAAATGAGTTTCTGAGGGAACTAACCATACTCAAACCACAATTTCCTATCTTCCTTACTCCTCCCTATAGTTTTCTCTGTATATACACATGAAAAATAAACATGATTTAATTTTTAAAATTTCCTCTCCTCTATTATGTTGTAATCTAAATAAGGAAGGTTAGGGGTATTTTGGTCTATTTTGTGTACAGATGTATTCACATTACCTATAAAAGTGCCGATATTTTATTGTTGACTGATATTTATTGTCGACTCAATTATCATTATTGTTATTATCATTATCATTTGCAACACTGGATTTGAACCCAAGACCTTTGCACTGAGCTGTATCCTCATCCCTCCCCTCCCACCTTTTTTTTTTTTTTTATCTTGAAACAAGGTGTCAATAAATTGCTAAGTTACCTAGGCTGGGTTGGAGCTTATGATCCCGCTGCATCAGTCTCTCAAAGTTCAAGATTATAAATGTGTCACTAGGCTTAGCTCTGAATGAATTCTTCAATGAATGAAGTTTTTCAATACCTTTCTAATATATAGGCTTATATACTCATACTCATATACAGGTTCATATACTCATATAAGGAATAGTACTGTTTTCAGTACAAAGGTTTTGTTTCCATTAATTAAAAGACAGAATTACTCTTACAATTGTTAATTAGTTGTAATATAATGAAATAGTGGCACTCTTTCCCTGATTAAAATTTTCAATAAGTGAGTTTATTTGCAATTAGTTATATGAATATAAGTTCATTTAAGTAATTAGAAGGGTGATGAGAATTTCCTTTAGAATATGGATAGGAGACTGAAGAGTAATAGTTCTAATGCACAGATCTTGAGATAACGTGAAAAAAATGCTATTTTGAAGAAAACTTAATTCCACTTTAAAATCCCAATTATGACTACCTAAAAGTAAAATATGAGTACGCATTTAGTCAGTAGACAAAGCTGTATGAACCCCAAATTAAGAAACCTCATAACTAGGAGAAGGTCAAAGAAAAGAATTAAGAAATTTTGGTGAGGAAATGATTGAATCTTACAAATACAGACATCAGGAAATAGACTTGAGAGAACTAAGCCATCTGTGTTGAGATTTGAAAACATTACAGTAACAACATTCAGAATAAAGATAGTCCCTAATATACTGGTGAAGTAACATGAAGGCTAAAAAAATAATCTAATTTATTAGTATAAAATGGTTGCTGAAAAAAGTCTAAAGAGCAGTGACACTCCCAGAGAATAGAAAGAGATGCTTAATAATATAAGCATGGTACATTTTTGGCAAAATTTTCCAAGTAAGAGGGTGGCCTGACTTTGGAATATAAATAGAATGTCCTTGGTGACACAGTCTGTTAATGGAGAAAAACAGTTCAGTGGGCTCCTAGAGTGACGCAAATAACCTGAAAGACCACCCAGCACTTCTCTGAGCCCAGACTTACCAAGACATTTTCAGAATTTTGATTTTTCAGTACAGACTAGTGGGCAGGGACACTAAGCTAAATTTTTCATTATCAGTAGTCATTCTTATACAAATGTTTTCATATGTGATAAAGGACCTAAATGAGCTTGGTTTCCTTTTCAGGTGAAATTGTGAAGCAGAGGCATTTTTCTAAGGTACTCCCCTATCAGACATTAGCCTTTACTTTCAGGTTTTAACCCCATTACCTTCCCATGATTGTATTACCTCCCTAAGAACCAAAGATATTTTTGCTAGTGTGTTACCTGATGAACTTATGGGATAGTCACAGATGTCTATTTTTAGGCACGTGCTCTATGACTGAGCTATACCCCCAACCCAGATGTTTGCTTTTAAACAGAGAGTTCTTAAAACCTGAAGTTTGCCATAACCAAAGCATAAAAACACAAATAAAAGTGGAAATATGTAATATGTTAAATAATAGGAACTACCATTTATTACATGTTTGTTATGTGCCTTATCCTCTTAACATATATATTAGTTTTAGTTTTTATATGATTCAAATATTTGAATGTTAAGGATAAAACTGCTGTTTACTCCTCCATTATAATTCAAACTATTGAAATTTAAGACTCTCAGTGCCCCTGATACTCCTGTCTCTGTGTTGTCAGTTCAGGTTTACTCATTCAATTTTTTAATTCAGTAGAGTGAACTTGAAATTTTTAATCATCTCATAATTCACTTTCATTTTCTCTTGGAAGATAGGAATTCAACTAACACTGGGATAAGAAAGCGATTGAGGGAAAGCCTTGCAAAAACATCACACTAACCTAAGGATGGATCATCTGGTCTAGATGTGATACCCTCTGTGTTCAGTCCAACACCTTGTGGCTGATCCTTCCTGGACTCGAACGTGTGGTGTGTTCCCCGTAGAGACTCTAATCCTACAACTATTTCTAGAGGTAAGATCATGCTTTCTCTATCTTCCTTATTTAAATCAACACTTTCCTCAGTGTAAGGCCCTCATGGCTTTCTTCATACTACAATTGAAGTGAGAATCTCAAAGATCCAAGAACCCAGAGACCTTACTCCACCACTGCTATCCCACAGAATGGGTTCGATGTTGGGATTTAAGTTTCTCTAGAGCATTTGCAATACCATGGGGAAACCAAGCTACATCCTTCTGGTCTTGGACCCCCTTGAACGTCTTCCCACCACCATATATTTCTAAGCATGACGCTTAGGAATTTATCCTCATACTTTCTCACTCTGAATTTTTATTTTTGTTTATTTTTTTTTCTATAGCATCATGACCCAAACCCAGTATGTCACATATGAACAAGTGTTCTAACACAGAAACAAACTCCTGTTTCCTGCTCTGAATTTTGAAATCCCTATTTTCACATCAGAAAAGACAGAGTGACCTTTTTCCCCCCTTCTTAAGCAATAAATATTATTAAATATTTAGAACAACTACATTAATAACATTAGCATGACTACCCAAGAGGACATTAATTAGAATGACTACAAATAGGAACTATATTTGCCAAATTTTCAAAGTGATTAGCCTCTTTCTTTTATACTTCTACTAAGTATTTGCATTCCCTCAAAATTATTTCTCCAAGGTTATACTGTATTCAAATTTTGTTTAACTAGCAATTTACCTCCCCAAACTAGAGTCTGAACTGTGGAGATGTATGTGTACTGGAAGACAGTTTGTTGCTTATTTCATTAGCTTGCTTAGACTTTCCGCAGAATTTCTTTTTCTTTTCTCTTCTTTCAGGTCCATCCTATAGAAGGCACTTTCTTAAAGTTAGGATAATTCAAGGTTAACAAAAGTTATCTTAAATTTAAGATCATGGGACATAATGAAGAGCATGACAGTGAACATGGCTGTGCTATCACTGGGCCTTGATAATCTTGCATCACCATGACATCTCCATTTTTTTTTTTTTTAATGACAAAGTTTGGATTTTGTAGTTCAGGCTAGTCCTGAGCTCAGCCTTGAACTCACAGCAATCTTCTGCCTCTGCTTCCCAAGTGCTGGGATTATAGGCGTGAGCCACCATGCCCAGCACTGTGCTATGTTGTTCTGATTGCTGGCGTGGGCGTGAGTTTCCTTCCCCAGCATTGTTGCATATGGTTACCGGGGTCAAACTCAGGCCCTTGCACTTGCAAGGCAGGTGCCAGAACCACTGAGCTAAATCCCCAGCCCTGGCATCTCTATTTTTCAGAATGCCAAGATCCTCTTGCTTATTTACCTTTTGCTTGGCTAACTGTGAGCTCTCTTCACATTTTGAGTGTGATATCTGCTTCTTCTTCTAAACTTACCCTCTTTTAAACAACCTGTCATCTACCACATTTATGGCATAAATTGGTACCCAGAAACTTCTATGGCAAAGAATTTTATGTCTTTAAGCATTTCACAGTCAGAGCTATGGCTTTGAATGCAACAATAATTTCATTTCTTTTCTCAGCCAATTGTCAACATCTGCTCAGTGTACTTAATATCGTGGTCCAAGGTTGCAAACTTTGACTTCATTTCTCTCATAGGATCTTGGATCTGACTTGCTCTACTTCTTTTCTAAGGTTTGTATTCATGGTGTAAGTACACTTTGTGTGAATGTTTCTGGAGTGTCAGGCTCATCTCCAGATGTACCAGGTTAAAAATTTTTACAGTTTCTAACTCAAAATGACTAATCATTGATAATCTATATATTGTGATTCAAAATTAAGTATTCAGTCAAGGTACTGTTCTTTTCCTCTCCTTCCTTCTCCCCCTGCTTAATCTGTGTTAAGATGACTGCTCTTGCCTTTCTGCTGTCCTGGCATTGGGGAGGAGTGTTCATCCCACCCAACTGCTTTTGACCCTGCTGGCCTCTGATGAGACTTAGCTCACCCTTTTAATCCCTGCTGTAGCGCTACTGATGCCATAACTCTTCCATGGCCTGTTGTCTCACCAGCCTCATAGTCGTGCTGCTCTCTTGATTGTGCTGTTTCTCTGCCCATAGGAACTTTTATGTAAACATCTTTCTCAGTCCATTTTTTCTACTCTTAAGTGCTATGTTGGAAACTTGCTCTGAAACACATCTTCCAAAATTGTATTTTAAGAAGCTAAGCTATAGTCCCTTTTGTTCTTAGAATCTCCCCCAAATAAAGGGTTATATGCTGTGAGCCCTCTTCATAAGTTCCATTCCAAATTGGTACAAAGTTTTGCATGCTTCTCAAAGATCTCTGTATGATCTAATCGTGTTCCAAATCAATTCATTCCAGCTATCTAATTCCTTTATTATCTCCTTTGGGATGAGGGATCCTACTCTGTTAACATAATGTGAAGTCTTTCATCCTACAATGATAGTATAAAATCTATGTTGTATATCAGATGACCTCTAGATCTTTGTAATTCACAAATCTCTTTTTACGTAAGTCCAGTTCTTGTGACTCAGAAGTGCTTTGCAATGTTTGACATGAGAAATTTTGCGTGTCTGCATTTCCTTCTTCTTTTTCTAGAGATAAGACAAAAACCAAAGGAAGGAAAAGTGGATGTTTGGATCTATATTTAATCAACTGGCTCCAAACTCATGGAAGACTGGCCAGAAGCCAGAGTAGAGGGTATGGATGCACAGCACAGAGAACTAGAACAGAGATGGAACCACTTGGTAAGGACCAGGAACTCTTCCCAGTGTGCAAACATTGGTTACTTGTTTACAAGAATAAGGCTGGAACTCTGTCAGCAGGACTATCTCATGGCCCCTCAGGATGTGCTTGGTTAGGATATGGAAAAGAGGTAAGGCTAAACAGTCTCACCCAGGAGCCATTGCTGCAGAAAACAGTCTGCCTCTGTGCTAGAACAGAACAGGAAGTTTCTGCTGCATGGACTTCCTGAATCAGTGATCACTAGTCAAACCCCATGTGGGAATTTATAGTCTAATTAAAAAGTATATAGTAAGATGTAAATGAGTCCTAGCATTGTATGTTATATATTGTGAAATAGAAAATGCTCAATGTAAAATAAGGTGAAAGGGGACAATGTTGAGATTGTAACAAAAAAGTAAGGAAACAAATTTTATATATATGGGGGGGTGGTAGGGTGGGTGGGGCTATGGGAAAAAATGAGAATTAAGTTGTGTCTTATACTGGTACAA